>KZ308411.1:520545-548769 GCA_000376725.2 Ladona fulva
CTCGTAGTTGGATGCTAATGAAAAATATCTTGTCTGGTCTCTTTATACAAATATTTTTCATTGTTGTATAAAATTTTCCCTGAGAAAATCTATGATTTTATTAACTCATGAATAACAAGATATTATAGTCTAACATTTTGATGGTGGAAACTTACCACGCCACAATTATACGCTGTATATTCTTCTAATCCAAATTTAATCTGTAAAATGAAATAATCTGCAAGCTTTCATAAGGAAAACTTGAAATCATAGCTATGTCACCCATAAAATAATATATGACGAAATGGTAACAGTTTCTCCGTAATTTAATACTTAATACTTCCTGTTGCACTCGTACTAATTTAGACCAACTAAAAATAAATTAATTTACAGTTTCCTCTGATTCATCATGTTTTGGACCAACGCTCAGCTTTCTATTTCAGCCTCACGATGCGGAAAACTACGGCAGCGGAAATTCCTGCGTGCAGCGTTTCAGCATTAATATGTTCGTTATTACAAGTGTCACTTTCAATATAAGAATTACTTGAATAATCACATACTTGGACGAGAACAATTTATGTGCTTTTTAGTCTCAAATTTGTATCCTTCCATTCTGAAAATGTTCAGTCCTACCGACAAAGGAAAGCAGGCTACAGTAAATATTTATGATCGTAATACAAAATACTGTGACATTTTTGAGATTATCAATGAAAATTCTGATAAAAAGACATGCCATCGATAGCGAGAAAAATGTGCTTCTCCGGAAATAGTAGAATTTACGTCGTAAGGAAAGATGGTGAAGGGTGAATTAGAAGTGCAAGAGGTAGTTTAATTTTTCTTAATTAACTCATAATTGCAAATTCCTTCGCCTTCATGGCCCATCTGGTTTGGATGAACACCCCCCCTTAAACATATAAACTGAAAACTGTAATACACGAATGTTTCTTATGTTTCACATGAATTTCCAAGGTTAAAATTTATTTCGAAGACCTGAGTTTGAAATGAACTGAATTATCCCGTTTAATAATTCCATCGATCAAAAATGTTTCCAATGATGATGTGATAGTGACAATTAAATATTTTGTTGATTATAGTAAAATTCTTTATAAAATAAATTTTTCATAAAAAACAGCTTTATGAAATTCATATTTCGATTATCTGCTAAGATTGAAAAATAAAATTTCACGAATTATCGATTCCGCAAATAATCCACAACTTGGAAGTGAACTCTACAGTAAGAGTTTATTTGATGATGAATGGATATACAGTGTTACAATTAGGATAAGTATCGGTTTTATAACCGATTTCAACCAACAGATGTTTAATCAATGTCTATAAAAAATCAGCCGTAAGGCTTGAAAAATCCTGTTACTCCTCTATTTGCAGCCGAAAGCTTTTAGACGGAATGAGGCATTCTAAGCAATATGAAGAATGAATTAGGCAGCCATTGCTTTTCTCGGCGAGCCAGTAAGTGATCAGTGGACCAAGTCCACGTTAATGTTCTTCGATTGCGAAATAATTCATTTTTATGAGCTGTTTGTACTCAGAGCCGGCCATCTACCAAAGGGGTCACGGATGAAAATTTGGCCCCTCCTGAATAGCAGTATTTTTGAAAAAGCTTCGACGGCTGAGGTAATTTCGCACATACGGGCCCCCTACGGGAATCGAACACGAGACCACTTTCAATGGGGAACGCGCTACCCTCTTGACCATCCGGGAGCAGGGACATTCGCGTCTGCTCCTGGATATTTCAGCAATCAGAGGTCTTAGGCGCAAGGATCACTTTGGAACATCTCTAAGAGATTATTTACCGAAACGTCAAAACGTTTCTTTTAGTTCCATTCAACGAAGAGGTCCTCAGCTTGTGACAAGTGCCGAAAATGTTCAGTCCATCCCTGTCCGGGAGTCTCCACTTTTCTGCTTCATCTGACTATGTGTTATGTAATTTTTTGTAAAAAAAGAAAACTATTGGACGAAACATGTATGATGTTTGCCACTTGCAAAATTTAGAAGTTATCCAAATAAATTTGGCCTCCCTCAAACTCTAAGCCCCCATCTTGGCCGGCCCTGTTTTATTCAATATAAGATTTTCCAATGCAAAATATTATAGGTGTGCTTCTATGTTAATCTTTTTGAACCAATGCCAAAAGAAAATATGCTCAATGCCTTCCTAACTTGGAAGCACCTTAATGTTTTACTTACCCCATTCACCACCTAGAGTGTAGCATGTTCAAGGTGACTTCGTGATCTCTATGACAGTGAGTGATAAAAAGGTAACAATTGCTTCACTTGACTTTACATATTTATTGAATTCTACAAATACACAAATAGAGAGTAAGTGGGACATGAAGTACACATCAGGGGTTGATACTTACAGTGGAGGACTTAAGTCAGGCACAGGATGGAAACGGTGCCAACTCACAGCGATGCTGGAATCTTGCAATGTACAGAATGAATACCAACTCATAGGAATGCTCAAGTCTGGCAGGACTGGAAACAAAATCTTCCTATTGTAGGGATCTACCTTATATGCCAAGGCAGGGAACTTTCTCTTCTCTTAGGGTGAACCCTCTCTTTCCAAATATATGTAACTTCCCCCATATGTGGGTGTGGTGCTTCCCTTGCATGATTCTGAAGTACACCCTTGTCCTGTGAAGACCCTTAGCTAATTGCGAATGAGGGCAGCTTTGGGAGGGTGGTCATGGCCATGGGTGCCAACTGCTTCACCACAATAGCATTTAATAAACTGGGACCAAGATGATATTGCTTCCAATAAAAGATTTTGGTAAATAATTAATGAATTTGAGGAATGGGGCCAGAAAGATTGGATTTTAATAACAAAGGCATACATTTGTGTATGATTTTTCTATTTCTTTCTCTTACAATAAGAGTATAAATGAAATTAGAACAAAAATTATATAAAGCCCATATGACACGGTCCAATATATTGGCCAATCCATTGCAGATTGGATTGTGTCCCACTTGCCACATGCCAATTTCCAACCCAATTCCAATCCCCAAATCTCCGACCAATCTGGCAATTAGAGCATGTTCTATTTTCCCTGGCCGATCTCCAATCAGAAGTGAGCTTAGGAGACTGGCATGTTTCTTGAAGATAATTTGAAATCTTATTCAAAAATGTGGATGGAGTTTTACATTACTTATTCATACTATTTAATAATGTGGAATGTAGCATACTCGTGTGGGNTATAAATATACTACTGTATACTAATATAACTAGCCGAATTTAAATTTAAGCAGATGGTAAAGCATTACAAATCAAGAAAATTTTACTTCAATTTAACTGAAAAAATTGTTTATACAAATTTAGAGAAATGTTTCTTTACCAATTATTCCTCATATTTCCCATGGTAGGTTTGGAAGCCTTGAGTAATGGCTGGGTTTCTTAAACAGAATTTTCCTTGATGGCCTATACAGAAATATTTTTGCAAATCTTCAGATATCCATTTCTACTTGATCTATCTATTGTATCCTTCCATATTTTTTAAAGATCTTAATCACTACTTTAACAAATCAGGAGAATTAAATTGAAGATTAAAAATAAATCATATGCCTGATCATGAAATGTTGAAAATACAGTGGAGTATGAATGACCATTCATGACTGTATGGGTCCATAGTAGTTAGGTAGTAGCTATGGTAGTAGTAGTAGTAGTAGGTAGTAGTCTCTCTTAACCTGAAATACAGGGTCCCCTTAACGGTGGGGCCTGGTGTAGTCACCCTACTTACCACTTCAAAAATGTTGCTCTATTGGAAATTAGAGTTAGCTAAGATTTCAAAGAAATAGAGTTCTCCCCTTAATAAATTTATTATAAATAAATATTACGTTCATTAAACTTAATATCCATTAAAACTGCTTATTACAGAGAGTATAAATAAATGCAATAATTAAATACTCCAATCATAGTTATGGACATTGCTGGCCCAATAAGACAAGCAAACCAAGCATCATTTGAGGCTACATTTTCCGTAAGCTTAACTCATAGTTGTGTAATAATAAACTACCAGCAAATATCTTCCATAGATTTAAAATTTTATCCTTTTGATTTTGTAAAAAAATACCTTTTCATCACCTTTTTGGACGGTAGCAATCTCAAAACATAATTTTACCGGTCATGTAGCCCAAGAGGGCCCTTGCTTTTAGCGCTCTAGTTCTTAGGACCGTTACTGTTATAGGATTAGAGCAGGATTCCAATTCGATTCCTTACTATTTTCAAAGAAGTTATACTTACTAAGTACTTCTCAACATTTTCCCTCGGAGAAGTTGAATGATCGATAACAAATCACCCTTAGAAGATTTCGGATACAGACATTTTCCGTAATATTCGCCAGAAGAATGTCTTGGAATTCTTCGAGGAAAAGTACAGGAAGAGTACGGGTATAAAAGAAATTAATAAAGTTAGAAAGGGGGAAATGAATGCATAAAGTGAAAGACGAAAGGTAAAAGTCCTCTGCAATATTTACGTTCCCCGCTCAATCCGCGAAAGGCGTATGTACCTCACCCACTTACTTTCCCCACTCCCATCGTTCCTTATAAGTTTTCTGGGCCAACGCTTTCACAAACGACTACTCCTCCCACTTCAGAAATGCAGCGAAAATGGAGCGCAAAGCTAGAGAAAATAAAAATTCCATAGCGAGACATCGAGCGCATGTGCAGCAACATCACATACTTTCAAAACTCTTTAATTAAACCCACGAAAGCTATTTCAAGAAAGCGAAACAGTAGCGCGATAATGAACGGGATCTTCAGAAAACGATCGCGATCAAAACATCGATAAGGCCGAGTGAGAATTCCCAATTTATATCCGAGAGCAATGCGCAAGAGGAGAAATATCCCTATCTGAAAGTAAAATCTATTTCCGTGAGAATGGTGAGACCACGAGACCTTCTTTTCTCCGTACGGTATTTTTCCGTTCCAACGGAAAATAAACATCCGGGGCCCATGCGTTCATACGAGAGGAAATGGATCAGGCATACGGAAAGATTGGGGTGTTTTGAATTTCACAATATGAGAACGCCGTCCTGGGAAGAATAATCGTCTCCAGTGGACGTATCAACCGTTAAGGGAGGAAAAAAGGAGTAGACGGGGTGACTGGTGCGTGAATCGGAAGAGAATGGAAATGCGTAGGAGAAGTGGGTGGGTGTTGGCGAATGAAGAGGTGGGCTACAGAGAAGGTGGGTTAAGAGTGAAAACGAAGTGGGAGGAAATATACGGCTTGCATCACTTCCTACACTTCGTCTCGTATCGAGACTATTTGACAACGCGACCATATATGGGGACGACGGTATCTCGTGTAAATACTTCCTAAATGCAACAAGTTTGATGCGAATCACAGAAGGGAATGCGATACATATCATACACGTATACGAACAAGAATAAATTTCGCTGGAAGAGCTCAGAGCCAGAACAATATGCAACACCATCACTGATCTGTTATTAAATCCTTAAAATTGATAATAATTTATCACTCTGAAATAACATAGAAAAAAGCACTTCATATCTACAGAATGCACAGATAAAAGTGGAAATGTTATAATTAAACTAAATATTACCTTCATATGCCACTCATACGATGATATTCCGTAGAATAGCAACCCCTACAGCGGCTTGTTCAAATCCAAGGGAAAACGGAAGACCTTCACTTCCAATTTTGGGTAAGTGAGCTGCAGACCAGAAAAACAGCTCCAGTGAACCAAACACACGCACACACATGCATTTATCACGATCTACCGCTGTCTCCTTGAGATATTTACATTCTACGGGAATCGGCTTCGACTCGTCGCGTGCATATTCGTCGTATCCTATAGAGTGGTATTAACACTTCGTCACCCTTAGTCGAAAAAGGTTTAGCCGCAAACTTTTTAACAAGTCCTCATCTCACGCACACTTGCTTCTGAGAAGGAACACCTCTCTTCTCCTTCTATCCTCTCCATTTTGTCCGGGAAGTCAAAAGGAGGATCCGCTGAGAGAACTTTCATGAATCGCACATGCTGCGAATCACGATCTTCAACCAGGATTCTCCTACACAAACACGCAAGGGCGCTTGCCACAATATGTTTTAACTTCTCAGTCCCAGCCTCTTTCCCGAGGACTCAACAGTGCTGCCCTCCTCAATGCCAATGCGCTCAGTCACTAACCGACTGTTCCCTTCCACTCTCTCTTCTCTTCGCCGACCGTATCCCCCATCTCCCTCATTCTTTCACCTTTCCAGATGGATGACGTCACGGTTTACAGCGCGATCCTCTAGTCTCGGATGAGATGAAGCGGAATTCGCTAAGAAACGAACTCTCTCGCGGTTGGATCATAATTCTGGATATCCCAACTTACACCTCTTCCTTTGAGAGCGGGGAGGTAAAAAAACCCCACCTTAAGTAATTAACATTCGGCCGTTAAAATCTCCGGGGCCCCTTCCATGCAAGCGCTTTCCAGATTATAAACGCTGCTCGAAATGAAGGAAAATTCATATTTGACAACTTTTTTGCCGGCTTCTATGAACATTCGTGAGTTCGACCGTCGGTTTCCTCGAATTCCTTCCTCAGCTCTGATGTAGAAATGTACACATCTTTAATTTCTTTTAGGTACCTTTTTCGATTCATTCCTAAAAAATAAGTTTGAATGTTTTATTTGTTCATTCAAATCGCCGGATTCAGCGAAAATTGCAACATTTGCTGTAAGTTCCAATTCTTGTTTCAGTAATCGACATCCACCTAGAGTAGACAAGTACCTAAAAACGTATCTATTTTAAGAGCAGTACCAAGCCGATATAATGGGTGATTCATGCGTTTAACACTCGAAAATCTTTCTCACTACGTCATCCGATAAATTCTAAGAAGGATATGAACTCTATTTTCTTCAGAAAATTTTGCTGTAGATTAAACTAAAAGTTGATTGATACAACCATTCATTTTTACAGAACTTCAAATTTAATTGAGTTCTATCCTGGCAAACTTAATTCAGCGACAAGTACTTTTTACCCTTCGCCCTTTTTATTAAAATCAAAGTCTACTTCCGCAAACAATCCTATTTATATTTTAAACTCGAGAATGTTGAAAACGAAGCTAATCTCGAAGATCTCAAATTTCAAATTAAAATTGAATACGGTGAGCTAAACAAATAATGAAGATGTTGATTGGAAGTAAAGTATGAAAACCTCAATCTCTTTTATCCATTGCGAAGAGCACAAGATGTCTCGCGTGGGGAACGAATATCGAGTCCAAAAAGTTTTTGGCAAAGCCTTATTGTCTCTCGAACAGATCCTGATAAGATTTTTCTCAAGTCACAAAGAGGAACGCTTCAATGGATTCACTAAAAATGAGGTGTTTTAACTGAAGTAAATAGAAATATGTATGCAATTCATCCCGGGACCGTTACTTAAAAGGATTTAAGGAGTTTTTCCCGCGACCTCCGAGAATTTATGCAAATTAAACTTGTTGACGGAGAATAATAAGAAGAAGAGTTGCGTAGGGAAATAAGTATTTGTCCCTGGCCGCGATGACGAGTGCATAATAAAATACCGTGACGACCTTGCAGAAACTCCTATACGCAAAGCATTTGGATTGCATCTGGTCCACTCTTTTTCTTGGATGTTTACAGAGTTTTACTGCTTCTCTCGGAGATAAGTATTTTTCTACTGGATACCCCTTAATCTGCAAGCTTTTCAAGAGAAGCACTTGGAAAGACTGTGCTGATTACAAGGACTAACACAACGTGACTATGGAATATTTGTTAGAAATTTCTATGCAATTTCTCTAGGACTCTGACAATTTCTGTATGAATAACAACTTGAATAATGAAGTAACGAACAGTAACGGAAGTCAAAATCATCTTTTTTTGCAATTCTGTGAAAGAAGAGTTTTCTACTGCACAGAAAACTATTTACGTAAAATTAATTGCACGTAAAACACTAAATAAAAGTCGTGTTAAAAAATAAACTTTGTGGATAGAGAGAGTGACATTTCCAATCAAGGTTACCAAAGTTCGACGGACGGAGTTGAAGTTTGCACGATTCGAAATTTAGAAAGTCGATGAAATGTTGGTAAAAATAATTCTGACCTCGCTGGTTTTGTAACACCAAGTTCGAAAATATCTTCCTTTCAGTCGTTTCGTTTTATCGTTTACCACATCGTAACCTAAAGTCTCTTAGAGCCATAATTTATCTAGGCCCATTATAGAATTATCGATATTTGTTGCTAGATTATGTTACGTTTAAAGCTTAAACACACGATGTATATATCTCCTCTGAGATACGATATAAAGGGATTTTATTCAAAGTTTCTTGATGCTTAGCATGCCATGCACTTTGTTCTCATTCCCAATTCCCGGATGGGTTTTATTTCAATTAACAAGCAATAGTCTAAGACAGAATTATTGCTTTACCTTAATTCTCAACTTTAGAAGAGGGCGACGTTACATCGTTTTTTGGGGAACTGAAATTTTCATTCTGAGGTAGTAATTTTAAAACCACTCTTTCGGAATGTCGCCTTTCTCCCATCTGGTCAAGTGAGTAAGAGATGTTAACGCTAAAGAGAAAGAAAATCGAGACATTGAAAGCTTGCAGGATCCAAAAGGCGCGTCCTTGAGTGGCCGTATGGTAACTATATATGTGCAGGCAGGAGGTGCAATCAGTTGCGGATTAACACGTGATAATAAGCTATAATTATATAGATTAAACCTGTCTTCTTCAGGTGAAAATGCTCACCTAATGAGAAAAAAGAAATCACCTCTAAAAAAAATAACACCATACACTTTCACTGCAACTTTCTTTTAGCTCCAACATGCCTTAATAGCTCCGTGCAATTTCAATAGTTGCATGAAAAAACTGTAAAATTTAAACGGTAGTCTTTTTCTTTTGTCGAAATTGTGATTCTTCCGGCTGAATTGCCAACAAATTTCCTTTGGTTTTGTCCCCTTCTGATGATATGTTCGCGATTAAGATTCCGAGAGTATACAAGTTGCAAAATCAGCATCAGCAACTGATGTAAATACAAATTGAGGTTCCACAACTCCTAGCGTGTGAAATGATCGATTTCCTGTGATTTATTGCCCAAACACTAACCAAATCAGGTTGCGTCATTACTTTCTCTTTGGAGACTTCAACGCGCGAAGGAATGGGAAGATGAACATGAGATGATACGCATCATAAGTAGTGGTATATTAAGTAGTGGATGTTTTATAAATTTGTTTAGGAGAAAGACAGTAATGATGTATTAAACATATTCATGGGAGACCGAACAAAAAGGATGTTAGGTGCCGGTAGAGGTGGGTTTGCAAACGCAATCAGTTAATAGTGAGTGTTCGCGCTTAAAAAAGTATACACTCCGTCGGATCTAATTATTTCAAAAACTAGGAAAAACGTTAGAAAGACTTCAAGAAAACATTCATTTGTTATTTTCAGCCTTTCCAAAACTCAGTCCTTCCTTCTTCGAGCGGACCCTTTCAACGCGAAATAATTTTCGACTATTTCGACAAACGCGTCAGCAGGAAGTCATATCTCTCCAGAGACGATGTTAAAAGTAAATATTCCTTATCGGCTTCACAATAAATAGTTGGTGAAATAGCAGGCCGAATTTAAGAAATGTAACTTCGCATTCGGATATACTTGATCTTGCAATATATCTCTATTATTCGGGATCAGGTTTAATTCAAGATATACTTTTATTGTGCTCACACTGCTGACTAACATTAAAGTTTTACCTGCAGATGTACTGATATATGTGGTTGATTCGTCATTCCTATGTTTTTGCATAAGCATTCAACTCTAAAAATATTTTGAAAAACACGATTCCGCAGCCCAACGGTCCGTGTCACGGGTGTCCGAGCAGCTGCTTTGCGGAAAACGGGTTCTTGAGAAAGAGAGGAAAATGAATTCCTCTTTCGGTGAAATATTCAACAATATAGTTTCAAAAGAATATTCATTAGGGTGATGAAATTTTCCGTTGTTTTAATCGCCAGTTAGTGTTCTGTTACCGGTTTAAGCGTGGGTGATCTACCGGTGCATCACCTGTTGCCCATTACTGATGGCGGTAGACGAAACGGAACGGCGAGCATTTTTGCCATTCAAATACCTGTGAGAGAAACTATCGGTATAAATTCTGGATTCTCCTTTCTCCAAATATTTATCTCAGAACACTACCTTCCTTCATGAGTTACAACAGCTTCCTAGCAGCTTACTGATTCCCTATGTACTCTTTATCGCTACCTGTTCTGAAGAATTTTAGAGTCCACTTATTATCACTTACAGAAAAATACGAAGAAAAAGTGCAGCGAAGTAGGAAAAAAGTAGCCGAGAAGAAACGTGAGAATGTATTGCCCTCTTATGTTTGAAGATTCGTGACCTCTACACGGTTCTCAGTTTTTGGATTTTTTCTTCCAAGAAGTAAAGCGAATTTTAAAAGAAGGAATTTTTTAGGGGAAAATGTTCAGTTTCAGTGTTTCATAAGAAATAATATTGGGGAATATTTTCTGTTTTCATTATTTTTAGTTTGTACAAGATATAGCTATTCATTCATCATTATTATCTGTTATTTTTTTGAGATTGTTCTGATAGAAGTGCATTTATCAATGTGTGAACAAGTAATGCAATACTCTTCGAAACAAACGACATTAAAAAACGGATCTTCATGGAATTATACGAGTATATCTAAAATTTGTCTCATAGTTATGAAAGATACACCATCAAAATTGTTTTGAGATGAGTAAATATGTGTAATTACTTCCCTAAATGAACCTCTCTTTCCTAAGTGAAACTGAGCTTTCCTTTACATTTTATGTAACTCTAAAGAACGGCCGTCCAACCCTCGGCCCTTTAGTTTCATACAGCCCCGTAGATTTTACTGTACTGAACGTTTTACACAATTTTTTGTGCTAACTGAAAGGAAAACTATGAATCCTGGTTGAAATCTACTTTTAAAGGTTTAACTATAGTGGCTAAGGTAGTTAACCTTTAAGGTTACATACAGTATAAATAGAACAATCAAACTAAATATTTCTGACAAAATTTTAATAATTTATAACCACAACAATATAAGAACATTGTTTATGGCCTGCAAAACCAGCAAAAATAGGAATTGTGCACGGCCTCCGGAGGGTAAAAACTTGCTCACTCCTTCTGAAGAAGATACGCCATATAAATTCGTGTACGGGTGTAACTCATGTGTTATTACGGTGAAAATTTTGAGCCGACGGAGCGGGTTGGACGAAACGCATTTCGATTTTGTGGAAACAATGTAATCTCGATAGCGAGCTGAGGACGCATGGAAGCTCCTCCTCCCATTCTTGGCCCTTTATTTTCCGGAAATATCATCAACTTCAATAGCCATATCTCTATAGCCTTTATTTCCCTTATAGCCCATTATTATACTTCATATGAAACTCTTCAAACCTTGTTTTCTCTCCACTACGCCCCTCTTAAGTTTCTCTTTTCATACTAAAATCTTTTAATCTTTCCTTCGACATCATCCGTGACCACTCATTGTCTTCCTATTCAATGCCCAATCAAGTTAGATTCTTTCTTTCTTACCATCCCGATAAATTTTCTTGCCTCTTTGTGATCCTGGTCTTTCCGTAAAAGATACCTCGCTACTCCCTATCCTTGAAGATTTTAATTGTCAGAAAATCGTTTCGTGGTGCCCATGTCTGCGTTCACGCATATGAACACGCTACACATAACGAAAAATTCATCGTTTTAAGGTTTCCATTGGTTTAAACAATCTATATCATACAATTTTTGTCGTTTCTGTATGAAAATTATAATGGAAATTAATTTTTTCCAACACAAAAAAATCGTATGAACAAAGCCTCGTAGTTGGATGCTAATGAAAAATATCTTGTCTGGTCTCTTTATACAAATATTTTTCATTGTTGTATAAAATTTTCCCTGAGAAAATCTATGATTTTATTAACTCATGAATAACAAGATATTATAGTCTAACATTTTGATGGTGGAAACTTACCACGCCACAATTATACGCTGTATATTCTTCTAATCCAAATGTAATCTGTAAAATGAAATCATCTGCAAGCTTTCATAAGGAAAACTTGAAATCATAGCTATGTCACCCATAAAATAATATATGACGAAATGGTAACAGTTTCTCCGTAATTTAATACTTAATACTTCCTGTTGCACTCGTACTAATTTAGACCAACTAAAAATAAATTAATTTACAGTTTCCTCTGATTCATCATGTTTTGGACCAACGCTCAGCTTTCTATTTCAGCCTCACGATGCGGAAAACTACGGCAGCGGAAATTCCTGCGTGCAGCGTTTCAGCATTAATATGTTCGTTATTACAAGTGTCACTTTCAATATAAGAATTACTTGAATAATCACATACTTGGACGAGAACAATTTATGTGCTTTTTAGTCTCAAATTTGTATCCTTCCATTCTGAAAATGTTCAGTCCTACCGACAAAGGAAAGCAGGCTACAGTAAATATTTATGATCGTAATACAAAATACTGTGACATTTTTGAGATTATCAATGAAAATTCTGATAAAAAGACATGCCATCGACAGCGAGAAAAATGTGCTTCTCCGGAAATAGTAGAATTTACGGCGTAAGGAAAGATGGTGAAGGGTGAATTAGAAGTGCAAGAGGTAGTTTAATTTTTCTTAATTAACTCATAATTGCAAATTCCTTCGCCTTCATGGCCCATCTGGTTTGGATGAATACCCCCACTTAAACATATAAACTGAAAACTGTAATACACGAATGTTTCTTATGTTTCACATGAATTTCCAAGGTTAAAATTTATTTCGAAGACCTGAGTTTGAAATGAACTGAATTATCCCGTTTAATAATTCCATCGATCAAAAATGTTTCCAATGATGATGTGATAGTGACAATTAAATATTTTGTTGATTATAGTAAAATTCTTTATAAAATAAATTTTTCATAAAAAACAGCTTTATGAAATTCATATTTCGATTATCTGCTAATATTGAAAAATAAAATTTCACGAATTATCGATTCCGCAAATAATCCACAACTTGGAAGTGAACTCTACAGTAAGAGTTTATTTGATGATGAATGGATATACAGTGTTACAATTAGGATAAGTATCGGTTTTATAACCGATTTCAACCAACAGATGTTTAATCAATGTCTATAAAAAATCAGCCGTAAGGCTTGAAAAATCCTGTTACTCCTCTATTTGCAGCCGAAAGCTTTTAGACGGAATGAGGCATTCTAAGCAATATGAAGAATGAATTAGGCAGCCATTGCTTTTCTCGGCGAGCCAGTAAGTGATCAGTGGACCAAGTCCACGTTAATGTTCTACGATTGCGAAATAATTCATTTTTATGAGCTGTTTGTACTCAGAGCCGGCCATCTACCAAAGGGGTCACGGATGAAAATTTGGCCCCTCCTGAATAGCAGTATTTTTGAAAAAGCTTCGACGGCTGAGGTAATTTCGCACATACGGGCCCCCTACGGGAATCGAACACGAGACCACTTTCAATGGGGAACGCGCTACCCTCTTGACCATCCGGGAGCAGGGACATTCGCGTCTGCTCCTGGATATTTCAGCAATCAGAGGTCTTAGGCGCAAGGATCACTTTGGAACATCTCTAAGAGATTATTTACCGAAACGTCAAAACGTTTCTTTTAGTTCCATTCAACGAAGAGGTCCTCAGCTTGTGACAAGTGCCGAAAATGTTCAGTCCATCCCTGTCCGGGAGTCTCCACTTTTCTGCTTCATCTGACTATGTGTTATGTAATTTTTTGTAAAAAAAGAAAACTATTGGACGAAACATGTATGATGTTTGCCACTTGCAAAATTTAGAAGTTATCCAAATAAATTTGGCCTCCCTCAAACTCTAAGCCCCCATCTTGGCCGGCCCTGTTTTATTCAATATAAGATTTTCCAATGCAAAATATTATAGGTGTGCTTCTATGTTAATCTTTTTGAACCAATGCCAAAAGAAAATATGCTCAATGCCTTCCTAACTTGGAAGCACCTTAATGTTTTACTTACCCCATTCACCACCTAGAGTGTAGCATGTTCAAGGTGACTTCGTGATCTCTATGACAGTGAGTGATAAAAAGGTAACAATTGCTTCACTTGACTTTACATATTTATTGAATTCTACAAATACACAAATAGAGAGTAAGTGGGACATGAAGTACACATCAGGGGTTGATACTTACAGTGGAGGACTTAAGTCAGGCACAGGATGGAAACGGTGCCAACTCACAGCGATGCTGGAATCTTGCAATGTACAGAATGAATACCAACTCATAGGAATGCTCAAGTCTGGCAGGACTGGAAACAAAATCTTCCTATTGTAGGGATCTACCTTATATGCCAAGGCAGGGAACTTTCTCTTCTCTTAGGGTGAACCCTCTCTTTCCAAATATATGTAACTTCCCCCATATGTGGGTGTGGTGCTTCCCTTGCATGATTCTGAAGTACACCCTTGTCCTGTGAAGACCCTTAGCTAATTGCGAATGAGGGCAGCTTTGGGAGGGTGGTCATGGCCATGGGTGCCAACTGCTTCACCACAATAGCATTTAATAAACTGGGACCAAGATGATATTGCTTCCAATAAAAGATTTTGGTAAATAATTAATGAATTTGAGGAATGGGGCCAGAAAGATTGGATTTTAATAACAAAGGCATACATTTGTGTATGATTTTTCTATTTCTTTCTCTTACAATAAGAGTATAAATGAAATTAGAACAAAAATTATATAAAGCCCATATGACACGGTCCAATATATTGGCCAATCCATTGCAGATTGGATTGTGTCCCACTTGCCACATGCCAATTTCCAACCCAATTCCAATCCCCAAATCTCCGACCAATCTGGCAATTAGAGCATGTTCTATTTTCCCTGGCCGATCTCCAATCAGAAGTGAGCTTAGGAGACTGGCATGTTTCTTGAAGATAATTTGAAATCTTATTCAAAAATGTGGATGGAGTTTTACATTACTTATTCATACTATTTAATAATGTGGAATGTAGCATACTCGTGTGGGACATTTGAGCAATAATCTGGCCAATTTATTGGCCAATAAATTGGACCGTGTCATACGGGCTCAAGGAATCTGACTATCTAAACATTTTTTAAGATTGTTTAATTTTTTCACAGATTCAATCTAAATCACAAAGCATCAGTTTCAGCTCTTCTTCATAATCTATCTTACTTGCGATATTACCAAGGGCTGATTATGGGGACAGTGAAAAATTACCATTGATAGATAAAGATATAAGATGAATATTTGTCCATTCACCTCTAGGATCATTATTTATTCTATAGAATATTTTGATCAATATAACAATAAAAGAAGCTGAGCATATGGTGATCATGTTTATGATTTTATTAAAAAATTCCATATTTATGAGAAAAATGTATAATGAAATGAGTAGACTAGTCATAAGTTTCAGCCTATTCATATTAAAAAAATAGTCAATTGTATTCTTTATTGAATTTTACCTAGATCATTTATACATAATAGGAACACAGATAAAGGTATCTAAAAGTTATCATTTGTAGAATAGGTACATTTCTATCTTATAACAATAATTAAATACTAGAACCATAGTAACACTAGAATTTTGCTTAATAAATCTTTGCATTAGTTTGAATTTGTCAGTTTCCTTGCACACAAGAGGTTAAGAAGGCAATTCAATTGAGTCCAACCAATTTTCAGTTCTTACATATTTACTCCAAGCTAGAACTCAAGAGGGTCTACAAAAGTATTGCAGAATATCATTCATGAAACTTAGGTGAAATGAAGATGAGAGTTTCACAGTTGAAACCAAAACGGACGAACTGTCGTAAATTAATAAGATAGAGCTCTTGCAAGTCGATAATTCATGGCTTGAATAATGCAAAAGAATATAACCATTTCTGATCTTCAAATAAATTAGTAGAATCAATATCTTTAGATATTAAACAAAGGAGGAATAAAAAATCGTGTGTATTTCACACGGTGGATAGCATCGCCAAAAACGGAGGATAGCTGCCTTTATTATTACTGTAATTTAGATTTATGATAATTTATATTTATAAGTAATTCTCATAATGAAAGGAAATTTTACCGTATCTAACGAAGGGCTTTTTTGGTGTGGTCATGATCATCGATTGCATTAAAATTTCTTCTGTTGGTAACACTATCTGGTGTAGGTACGAATTTCTGAATTCAATATTTTTGATTTTGCGGTATTATGTCGTCGGCGGAGGCGTCTTCCAAACAGGAAAGATCTGCGGCAGAAATTATACAACAAATAAATGCTAAAAATGCTAAACTTTTAGCTCTTATAATAGTTTTAGGTTTTATCATTTACCATGGAATGCTTCATCTTAGATACGGTGAGTAAATAAGAATTTAATGCCTTGGTAGGGCCCCATTTAGAATGTAAACAATCCAGACATGAAGTTAAAAATTGGGTTTTCTTGTCCATTATGTTTATTTAAACTTTATTTCAGGGATAGATTCGTGTACTTGGTTATTATCGGATGGAAGATATAAAGGATCGCAAGAATGGCAACCCTATGGATGTATGATGCACCATTACTCACAAACGTGGGTTTCCTTTTGTATCTTGACTTGTATTATGCAGTTGACTTTTATGGTGAAGTAATTTTCAATCATTGTGTTTCTTATTGTATTCCAAAGAAAAGGTAATTCGGTTGAAACAAGTCGATTTTCTCTGTCGCTCTCGACTCTGCTGTTTATGGTCGTTTTAGTTAAATTTGTCTTTAGCAATGCAGAAGATAACCCTATACAAGGTGGTTAATGTTATATATTTTTTATTAGAGATACAAGGCAATGTTTGCGATACCTAGCGTTTTGGGGGACGCACAACCACTTCGTTTTCATTGGAGATTCCCGTATACGGCAGCTATATTTGGCTTTCTTATCGCATTTGGATCCATTGCATGGCGCAGCAGTGGTTGGCTCTCGCATCGCTTCTTCTCCAGGAGCTCCACTGTCTGCATCTACGTTTAAATCCTCTACTGCATCAGTAGAGCAATTAAAATCTACCCAGATGCATTCGGATCTTACATTTCAAGATTCGAAGCTACGTCTAAGAGTCGATTTCATTTGGAGTCCATTGGTCTCTAAACATATGATCGAGTCTTTTCAGCATTGGAAGGTATATCCATCCATCATATTCGAAGTATATGAGCACATTCTTAAAAGCTATCAGTTCAGTATTGATATTTTAATACTGAACATTTCTAAGCGTACACCCTGTTTCATCAATAGAGAGAAGATGAGCCTCCGAGTGTCATAATTGCTGGAAGCGCTACTTGGTCAATAAAAGAATCTAATGCATCTGCCAAAGCACTTAAAGAATACACTTGGAACTTGACAAGATTGGTGCAGGTATGTTTATATCTATAATCCAGACATTGATGTGCTACTATAAGGATTGTGGTAATCCTCACAAGTTTCAGTGTTTTACCATAGTTTATTTGTGATTGTAATGTGTTTTTTGGTTTAGTTTAAGAAAGCTATCATGGTATTATTTTCTAAAAATATTTTTTTTATTAATTTTTGATGAGCTTCTACATTTTAGTTGATTGAAGTAGTTACTGTTAACATACCACATTTATTTTGTAAATGCTAGATGCCAAGGGAACTTATGAGATAGAATTTCTAGAATAGGTTTATTTAAAAGAACAACAAGATTTTATTGCATTACTTTTCAACTGATAGTAGGATTTCTTGTTGTTTATAAAAATGTAATTTAAAGAAAGTCAGTTAAATGAATTAAGGGTAAGTAAAATAGTATGTTATTCAAGTAATTGTTTTATAGCTGAATTAAATGTCATCTTAGGTAGGTCAGCTGTCTTATTTGTTTTGGGTAGATAATATTCTTGTCGTTTCATAATTTATTGCTTTCTTTGCTCACAGTTCTATCAATTTTCTTTCAGTATATAAATTTCCCTAAGAAAAGTTTAAATAAAATGAACTCTGGAACATTTTTACCATTTATTCATTTGAGTATTTAAAATCGCTTTCTTTTTCTTTCAGTCTATTGACATGATTTCTAAAAAGAATGGCGGAAAGTCTCATGTTCTATGGACCCTTCAGGAGCCTGTAGATACTGAAAGACTTCGTCCTGCAAGATCCATGATCACAAATGAGCAAATAGATCTTTACAATAAGGCTGCTATGGAGGTAAGGAATGCAATTTTGTTCCATTATAATCAATTCTTATAACATGCTCTAATAGGATGAACATGTTGGGATGCAAGAGCCAAGTTCTCTTTGATATACTTTCCACCAAGTTTCAGTTTATCATGCATGTTTTATCCCTTGATATTTTTTGATAAGCGAAGGGTCTTTGTTTCTAATGAAATATCTGTTTATAGTTTTCTTATATCTGGATGGGGTTATTCAATAGCTCATAAAAATAGCTCTATTTGAGTTTTATATGATCAGAACATCAAGGTAATTTTGAAAATTTATTTTAATTTTTCCAATAGATATTGCAGCACAGTGGTGCCCAGCTTTGGTCAAGCTCTCGTTTAGTAGCGCAAGGAAATTTGGAGGAAAGTGATGATGGATTGCATTTGGGTCCATTGGCATTGAAACATGACACTCAGGTAAATAAATGATTAAAATTCTTTTTTCTTGTAAGGTCAAAATGATTTGACCTTGACCGAATTCCACTAAAGAAAATCTTTAAGTCTAGCTTCAGCTTGCCTTGCTTGTTGCTTTTTTATTTCCACCTCAGGGTAATCAAAAGCTTAGAAGTAAATTTCTAATAATTTTGTTTGTTACTCCTTAATATTTTGATCATACTGATGCTAGAGTTTCATTGCTTTGTTTTGATGCGATGTTATTTTCTCTTGTTTCAAAACATGCAAAGACAACTTTTATCAATGGAAAAAGGAAAACTCAGTTTGTCAAACTGAGTTTTCCTTTTTCCATTGATATGGAATTTCACAAAGTAACGGCTTCTTCCATTGACAACTTTTATCATTGTATTTAGTTTCTTATAAATATTTATCTTAATATTTGTAAGAACCCAATTAAGTGAAATACCATATGAATTGCAGATTCTTCTGAACATGTACTGTAATGACCACATGAACTTTAATGATGGTACTTGCTGCAGCAGCCCAGAGCATTATACAACTCTTCAGGTGGTGACGTTTTCCTCATTAGGGGTGTGGTAAATATAAGTTTAAATAATTCGTTGATTAATTTCTCTGCTTTGTTTTTCTTGTGGTATTTAAGTGTGTTGATATTGTATCACATACTAGATGATTTGTGTATTTAATGATTTTATAACTTGCTCATTGTTACTGGAAATCCTTAGCAATTAACACTTGCACTGCCTCTGTATTTTGGGGCTTTTACTCCAGAAGCTAACATTTTGATCAAAGGGAAAACCCATAGAGCTGTGATGCACATGTGAGCATTGATGACATGCCAAGTAAACCCAGCTTGATGCACATGTAGTCAGAGGCAGAGAAAGTGTTAGCGTTTTTATGTTTAAAGAATGAGAATAGTTAATCCATGAGAATCATTTTGTAGTGATTGGTATTGATGTTTATATCTTTATCTGATTATAGCACTCTGATAGCTGCTGTTATGGTGTTGAGAAGATGTTTAATTCTAAGTAAAGTGCCTGGAAAAAATGTGAAAGTAGTGGAGGAATCAGACTTTTACACACTTATGACAAACTTAGCCAAGTTGGGCATCATAATGGCTTATTTCTACCTGTGTGATAGGTTGGTGTTTTTATTTCTCTTTTAAATCAGTTTCCGTTTGAATGAAATAGTTCATGGGTTTTGTTACCTTTAAGGTGTGAGTTCTGTGCAAAAAGTATCCAGATTTTGCTTAGGATTCTTTAGCTTAGGGTTCACAACTTCTTGTTATTTCTCACACTTAGTCCATTACTGAAGACAATGCTAAAAGGGTTGTTTTGGGATTGATTACAACTGTGCAGTTGTATTATCTATTTGAGATTCCCAATATGGGATAATTAAAAATTAATTTATCTTTGGAAACAGCCAGAAATATTGAGCCATGGTGGTGGTATGGTTAGTATACTAGTCTTCCAAACCCTAAGTCTCAGGTTCAAGTCCAAGCTAATCAGATTTTTCTGGTTAAGGAATGGTTGTGTGTGTTTATCAGTAATAATTATTATTTAAATGGGGGTCCTCCTTATATAAGCTATCATTGCTGGCTGGACTCAATGGAAAGACATAATGTAATAAGAGAAAAACATTTTGTAATTTCCACTTAAGATATAATCGAACGACTGGTTTTGGCTAAAATGCCATCAACAGATGATTAATGTTGAGTTAAACATGTTTTTGGTAAGATAATAGTAATCAAAGTTGAAATATTTTCCCAATTTTTAAATTCCCTTTGCTTATAAAAATAATTTTAAGTTCATTACAAATAATAATTCACATTAATGTGGAACGTCAGATATAAAATTAAAAATTCTTCTGATTGCATTCAATTTATTGTTTATTTCTGACAATTCAAAAAATCTAAATATGATACATTCTTATGAAAATATTTCTGAACATTACAGGAAGCGACAGAAAAGTTGGTTTGATAAAAATAACAGTTCTGGTTAAAGACAGTTGAAAATCATGGCTTTCTTTCTGGTTCTGAGGTTTAATATGAACAAAAAGGTTCTTGAAATCTCCTAGAATAAATTTGCTTAATATAGAATTGTCCCGAGATTCTTCTTGGTGGTAAACATAGTCTTGATTGAGATGGAGCTGGGAAGTTACTGGCTGGGTAAAACGAAAAAAGTAGAATTAAATTTGAAATTTCTTTTTATGTAAATGCATTTTTGCCTTGTCTACATCATTACTCATTAATATTGAAAGAAATTAACTTTGGATACTTTTTGTATAGACTTTACTGGGATTGGATAATTACTTTGGGGAAATGAAATTAACTAAGGAGAATGGGATAATTTTAAAAGTTTTGGAATTATGAGATCATGGAAAGCCTAGTCTTGTTTTGTATGTTTTCATCATAACTTGATTGATGAAGTTGTTTACATTCATGTATTTTCAATTTGTCATTTTGTTAGCAAATGCCTAGGTTTTCATGTATTTTACTTAAAGGTCTTTCAAACTAAAGAGGTTATTTATGTTTATTCCCTATAATCATAATGAAATGAGGAAAAATATTATTTGAAGCATCTACCATAATAATGCTTGTTTCTTTTTTCAGAACCAACTTTTTTATGAAAGAGAATAAATATTTTTCACAAGTTAGTTTTTGGCTTCCGATTGGTTACGTATTTGCACTTGGCCTTTTTTTCACAGAAGATAGTAGGTACACCAAAGTCTTACATCGGGATCAAACAGATGAATGGAAAGGTTAGTCTTTTTCTGTTTCTTAACATGTGGCACTTGAGACCATGACATGATTTTTACCTATAAAAGGATGATTTTTTGTACTCATGAAAAATTTTCATGTTGTGTGTTTATATAATACTGAGGTAATTCTGTGATTGAAATGATATTTTTCTTATCATTAGGTTGGATGCAACTTGTCATTCTTATATACCATATGACAGGAGCTAGCAGAGTTCTCCCAATATATATGCATGTCAGAGTGTTGGTGTCAGCTTATTTATTTCTCACTGGATATGGCCACTTTTGCTACTTTTGGCAGTGTGGCGATGCTGGCCTTATTAGGTTTTTACAGGTAAGAATACTCTTTACATCTTGATAAATAGTTAAGAAACATTGACTGGCAGTTTTCCACCAAGAATGTTTTGAAATTTCAAATCAAGTGCATTGGTTCCTCAACTTATGAGGTACTCTAAATACTAACTATTTGACACTTAATTTATTTCCTCAACTTTTGACCTCTAGCTACGGACTTAATTTTGAGAAATTAACCAAAAATATTAGATAGATATAATGGAAAACTAGATTTCAAGGTGGAAACTTTTCAATGTTTGAACTTTTACCTGGAACAAATTAAGTTCATCAGTATAGGTACCACTAGATATTGATGGAATGCTCAGAATTGACTTACTAAAAGTGTTGTTATTACGAAACGTATCAAGTGACATTTGGGGAAACATCTCCATAATTTACTATCTCCATAATTGTTACAAAACTAGATGTAAGTCCACAATATAAATAAATATAAATATTGTGGACAGTCTAGTTTTGTTAGAATTTTTAATAAAAGGTGTTATTATAATTAGTTCCAAAAATAATTTCTCTAAATTATTATTATTGATCTAATATTACAATTCAAATAATGTACAATTTTTTGTGATTAATAATCCTCAGTTTGCTTTTACATCAATGATATCTTTATTTTCTGTACAATTAAATACCATTTACTTCATAAATGAGGCATAGTTGTTTTTAACCTGGTAATAAGTGATTATACTTCTCATAGAGATGAACTTGATTGGCTCCTCTTTGCTGCCAGAAATATTAAATGCAGCTAACGGTCAACATTAATCAGTTTATGTTCTTTGTAATCCCATGATGTGGATAGGGAAGCAAAATTGATTTTTGTTGTATTTACATTTACTCCTAAAGTAATTGATTTCATTCAGATTTGGCGTTAAATCTTAATTTGTGAAATTTGAAGTTGATTATCATGAAAGACCACAAGACAGCTTTGATTTTTGGTGTTTTAAAAATTTCAATGTAAGATTGTCATAAAGCTCCAACATTTCTTTCCTCAGGTGCTGTTTCGCACAAACTTCATGACAGTGGCTCTATGCTTATGTATGAACAGGCCATACCAGTTTTACTATTTTGTTCCACTTGTCTCATTCTGGTTTGTAATGACCTACTTGGTTTTGGCCCTTCCTCCCCATGTTACCTTGTCATCTTCAGATGCTAATCCTCTGCAGTACCTGTATCTTGTACTGAAGTTTGTTGGACTTTTCAGTGTCATCACCATACTTTATATGTCAGAAGTGAGTATATCATTTATCAGTATGATATTTGGTGTAATAGTTTAACTTTTTTCATGGATCTAAAATTCTGTTAATATGAGTAACAAAAGGTGATGATAAATACTTCAATTTTGCTTGAATAACTTCACAAATTTGTTTGTAAGGTTTTCAGATGTATAATCAGATATAACATAAAGGATAAAGTATAAATTAAGCCAATCGATTTTTTTTATTGATAGAATATAATTATTTTCTTTTGTAAGGTTTTCAGATTTATAATCAGATATAACATAAAGGATAAAGTATAAATTAAGTCAATCGTTTTTTTTTTATTTATAGAATATAACTATTTTTACCATAAATGAATTGTTTGTACAGCTATATGGCAATATTATTATTGTTCTATTGCTATTCAATATGGCTAATGTGTGTATTGGATACTACAGTGAGCTCCCAATTATCTCTGGGTTAATTATCTGGTTTGTGAATTACCTGTTCATGATTTTTTACTCTTCATCAACATTTTCTGTGATCTTTTTGAAAAAATTAAACACATAGTCACATAAGTAGTTCAGCAATATTAATTATAATACAAGCAGGACTTTCCTATAAAGCAGTGGGAATGCAACTATTATAGCATTATCACTGCTTAAAGTATATGCATTCCGGTAAAGAGAACTTTTAATGAGTCATGAAATGCTTTGAAATAATGAACTATATGCACAAAAAATAATACTTGTTTATTCGCATAAACTATGAACATAACAAGAAACGAAAGTAAAATTGTGGATTATCCCTGTTTTCTGATTATTTATGTGTCCTTTCTCCATTGTTAGACTATATAATTGAGAGTTCAGTGTATACCTTTACACTTTCTACTGGAGTAGATACTTATTAGCAGCCTAAGACTTGAGTTTTTGATTAACTACATCTTCGTTTCTTATTTTATTGATTTGTAACTTTTACATTTTAGTCAAGTATTTCATAAAAAGGATAAATTACTAAGAGTGGTGCCTTGGTTAATAATGTTCTTAGTTAACAAGTCCTTTGTTACAAGTTGCTGTGATAAATAAAATGTCTTGAGTAATGACAAAGGCTTTAGTTCAGGGTGGCTTCTGGTGTAGATTGACAAGTAAAAACTGCTTTTATGACCATTCATTTTATTAATGATAATTTTTTGTAGCAGACCAAAATGATAATGATGGTAATCCTGAAACAGATTACCATTGTACAGGCTTTTCAATTCAAGTCTAAGGCCCGATATTATAATGCATACTTAAAATGGACTTAAACTAAAGTTCACTTCAGAGCCCATTATTAAGTTGTTGTTTTAGAGTTAAAGTAAAGATTATTGTGCTTCTACATGCTAATTCATCATTCATATAGAAGATTTACTATAAACTTCACTTTAACTCTAACAAAACATTATAATACCAGGCCTTAAAGTGAACTTTAGTTAAAGACCATTTTAAATATACATTATAATACCAGGCCTAAGTGTTGCATATTTTCTATAGACCTTTTCAAGGACCTGTGCAATTTACTAGAAATAGAAGGACTATTTCAAGTGTAGAAGTGGTATCTTGTATTTATTTAGTAGAAATTGTAGGACTGTTTCAAGTGTGTTCAGTCATTGTGATCATAGAATGGATATGGTCCTATGATTCATTTGTCTTTGTCACAGTAATCATTTCGCTTGCAATTTCTCAATAACCCTATTACAGGTATTTTTTGAAAAAGTATTTGTGACGAGGCCATGGAAAGCCCTTTTTGTCACCACAGATGACGATATTCATGAGTGGTGGTTTAGGTGGAAGCTGGATCGCTACAGGTGTGTTTGCTAAACTCTTTGTTCATTCTCCAAAAATGTGTGTAGGACAGTAAATTTTACACCCTATTCAAATGCATGACCTAATTCTGGTCATATAACCATTTGGTTCATTGGTTTCCAATGTCATCTCTTAATTTATTTTATAGTAATTTTGTATGGCAATATTTTGCATTGGGGTATTATTTTTTAAATGGACAAAGCTTGTATGATTGACATTTTTGCCTGGTGAATGGAAGTTCTTTTATCGTTGTGTTGCACATTGCAATCCAAAGTATGTATTTGAAATGCTCGCAAGAAATTCTAATTATCTCATGAATTTAAATATTTCAGTTTCTTTGTTGAAAGTCTTAATTCACATTNATCTGCAAGCTTTCATAAGGAAAACTTGAAATCATAGCTATGTCACCCATAAAATAATATATGACGAAATGGTAACAGTTTCTCCGTAATTTAATACTTAATACTTCCTGTTGCACTCGTACTAATTTAGACCAACTAAAAATAAATTAATTTACAGTTTCCTCTGATTCATCATGTTTTGGACCAACGCTCAGCTTTCTATTTCAGCCTCACGATGCGGAAAACTACGGCAGCGGAAATTCCTGCGTGCAGCGTTTCAGCATTAATATGTTCGTTATTACAAGTGTCACT
Organism: Ladona fulva; assembly: GCA_000376725.2. NCBI lineage: Eukaryota > Metazoa > Arthropoda > Insecta > Odonata > Libellulidae > Ladona > Ladona fulva. Next base: position 545,901 of record KZ308411.1, read on the forward strand.
TTCAATATAAGAATTACTTGAATAATCACATACTTGGACGAGAACAATTTATGTGCTTTTAAGTCTCAAATTTGTATCCTTCCATTCTGAAAATATTCAGTCCTACCGACAAAGGAAAGCAGGCTACAATAAATATTTATGATCGAAATACAAAATACTGTGACATTTTTGAGATTATCAATGAAAATTCTGATAAAAAGACATGCCATCGATAGCGAGAAAAATGTGCTTCTCCGGAAATAGTAGAATTTACGGCGTAAGGAAAGATGGTGAAGGGTGAATTAGAAGTGCAAGAGGTAGTTTAATTTTTCTTAATTAACTCATAATTGCAAATTCCTTCGCCTTCATGGCCCATCTGGTTTGGATGAACACCCCCCCTTAAACATATAAACTGAAAACTGTAATACACGAATGTTTCTTATGTTTCACATGAATTTCCAAGGTTAAAATTTATTTCGAAGACCTGAGTTTGAAATGAACTGAATTATCGCATTTAATAATTCCATTGATCAAAAATGTTTCCAATGATGATGTGATTGTGACAATTAAATATTTTGTTGATTATAGTAAAATTCTTTATGGAATCAATTTTTCATAAAAAACAGCTTTATGAAATTCATATTTCGATTATCTGCTAAGATTGAAAAATAAAATTTCACGAATTATCGATTCCGCAAATAATCCACAACTTGGAAGTGAACTCTACAGTAAGAGTTTATTTGATGATGAATGGATATACAGTGTTACAATGAGGATAAGTATCGGTTTTATAACCGATTTCAACCAACAGATGTTTAATCAATGTCTATAAAAAAATCAGCCGTAAGGCTTGAAAAATCCTGTTACTCCTCTATTTGCAGCCAAAAGCTTTTAAACGGAATGAGGCATTCTAAGCAATATGAAGAATGAATTAGGCAGCCATTGCTTTTCTCGGTGAGCCAGTAAGTGATCAGTGGACCAAGTCCACGTTAATGTTCTACGATTGCGAAATAATTCATTTTTATGAGCGGTTTGTACTCAGAGCCGGCCATCTACCAAAGGGGGAACGGATGAAAATTTGGCCCCTCCTGAATAGCNAAAACTGTAATACACGAATGTTTCTTATGTTTCACATGAATTTCCAAGGTTAAAATTTATTTCGAAGACCTGAGTTTGAAATGAACTGAATTATCCCGTTTAATAATTCCATCGATCAAAAATGTTTCCAATGATGATGTGATTGTGACAATTAAATATTTTGTTGATTATAATAGTAAAATTCTTTATGGAATCAATTTTTCATAAAAAACAGCTTTATGAAATTCATATTTCGATTATCTGCTAATATTGAAAAATAAAATTTCACGAATTATCGATTCCGCAAATAATCCACAACTTGGAAATAAACACTACAGTAAGAGTTTATTTGATGATGAATGGATATACAGTGTTACAATTAGGATAAGTATCGGTTTTATAACCGATTTCAACCAACAGATGTTTAATCAATGTCTATAAAAAATCAGCCGTAAGGCTTGAAAAATCCTGTTACTCCTCTATTTGCAGCCGAAAGCTTTTAAACGGAATGAGGCATTCTAAGCAATATGAAGAATGAATTAGGCAGCCATTGCTTTTCTCGGTGAGCCAGTAAGTGATCAGTGGACCAAGTCCACGTTAATGTTCTTCGATTGCGAAATAATTCATTTTTATGAGCTGTTTGTACTCAGAGCCGGCCATCTACCAAAGGGGTCACGGATGAAAATTTGGCCCCTCCTGAATAGCAGTATTTTTGAAAAAGCTTCGACGGCTGAGGTAATTTCGCACATACGGGCCCCCTACGGGAATCGAACACGAGACCACTTTCAGTGGGGAACGCGCTACCCTCTTGACCATCCGGGAGCAGGGACATTCGCGTCTGCTCCCGGATATTTCAGCAATCAGAGGTCTTAGGCGCAAGGATCACTTTGGAACATCTCTAAGAGATTATTTACCGAAACGTCAAAACGTTTCTTTTAGTTCCATTCAACGAAGAGGTCCTCAGCTTGTGACAAGTGCCGAAAATGTTCAGTCCATCCCTGTCCGGGAGTCTCCACTTTTCTGCTTCATCTGACTATGTGTTATGTAATTTTTTGTAAAATAAGAAAACTATCGGACGAAACATGTATGATGTTTGCCACTTGCAAAATTTAGAAGTTATCCAAATAAATTGGGCCTCCCTCAAACTCTAAGCCCCCATCTTGTCCGCCCCTGTTTTATTCAATATAAGGTTTTCCAATGAAAAATATTATAGGTGTGCTTCTATGTTAATATTTTTGAACCAATGCCAAAAGAAAATATGCTTAATGCCTTCCTAACTTGGAAGCACCTTAATGTTTTACTTACCCCATTCAATCCATTGCAGATTGAATTGTGTCCCACTTGCCACATGCCAATTTCCAACCCAATTCCAATCCCCAAATCTCCGACCAATTTCTCAGCCAATCTGGCAATTAGAGCATGTTCTATTTTCCCTGGCCGATCTCCAATCAAAAGTGAGCTTAAGCCCGTATGACACGGTCCAATATATTGGCCAATAAATTTCCCAATAATTGGCACAATAAAGAGCCCAATATTGGGCGATCTGTTCAGCAAGAAGAGAACAATATTGTCACCAATATTGGCAACATTAATGCTCAAATGTCCCGCACGAGTGCGCCACATTCCGCATTATTAAATAGTATGAATAAGCAACGCAAAACTCTTTCGTCCAGATTTTCGATTAATATTTCGAATTATCTTCAAAAACTAACGTGCCACTCTCCTAAGCCGTTACTGGATGTTTCACGTCTTTCACAACAAGAAAGATCCGGATGTTTTCATGAAGCTTTTTGTTTTGGACACTAGGGCACGA
>KZ308411.1:562370-625203 GCA_000376725.2 Ladona fulva
TAAAATAAGGTAAAGGATACGTTTTAATAAAACTATCACAGAAGGTTTCAAATTAGAAATAAATAAACTCTTGTCTCTGGTGTTCAGGTTTGCTTTATAAAATTATTTCTAATTTTAAGATTTATGATAGTTCTATAGTTTATATTCTCAGAGCATTTATTTTTATAGATCACTAGCTATCGCAGATGCAAATCTTATAATTTGGATGATGCTATCGTATGTTAAATGATGTATTGATATCCAATGGTACAATATTGAAGTATTTTATTCATATATATTCCGAGACATTTATTATTAATTTAAAATCAGTTACCTATTCCCACAATGCGAAGCAGTATAATTATATCATGTTCGTTTTCAGTGTTGGTACGACTAAACCGCTATAGGATGGGAACGAGGAAGAAGGGAAGGGGGCGATGGAAAAGGAGGGGAGCGAGGGGAGGGAGGGGAGTATCGGCAAAAGCTTGCAGAGCAGAACGCGCAAAGATGTGATATTTATAGTTCTCGTCTGCTCAGAGGAGAGATATTGGCTCATTGACTTATTATAAATGAAGTAATATCCGGATTTTGGAAGGAAAATGAGAGTTTTTGTGATATATGTTTTACTTTCATCTGTATGCGTTGTTCGGGGAGGTTTATTTGATTGGTTTTACTACCCAGTGAAGTTATTTACCGGAAAGTCAGATCAAACATCCTTGTATGCCATTGAGAATGATGATACAGTGCTTAGTAGTCTTCAGTTTGAAGCCGACAGCGAGTATGATACCTTCTTATCCGAAGCACAATCTGTTATTGATGTTAAACTATCCACGGTTGAAACATGCCAGCACAAGGTTAGAATAATCATTGGAATGGATGGATGATTTTTATGCTATAGGATTGTTAATTAGAATTTTGTTTTCAGGTTATAATGAAAATAAAATCATCATGTGCCAGTTTGACCGAAGAGGATTTGGCTAAACTGAGTATCAGCCTCCTAAACTGCAAAACCTCTGAAGAGGGAGGACACCAATTTATATGCACAAATAAAATGGTATATCGCCAATATTATTCGTTTTTAAAGTCACCAAAATGGCAGCAATGATTCCACTTTCCTGCAACGGAATATACGAATGGAGTGTATTCTTAACATTTCAGACAATCGAAGAATGCACCAGGGAGATGGACTCGGAGATGTGGAAAGCATTTAGAGTCATGCATGACCAAGCAAGATCTCTTTGCTTTTCTGTACGGCAGCAACTTTTCAAAGCAATGACAGAAATGGTGGTAAACAAGTTAATGCATACTTCTCAAGCTCAGTTGAAATCTATGAAAGTTTTACAGGTAATAATATTTTGTTAATAATTATTGGAATATAATTAGTCATGCTTTTTAATTTCTTCTGCATTGTGTTTTCAAGTGTGTGCGATAATAATTATTTAAGTAATGATATGCAAAAATCATAATTCAAGGGTTTGTCTTTAGATGTATGAGAGACCAGATATCAAATCACCTAAGATTCCCCCTTTCCTCATTTTCTCCAAACGTTATGAAGATAAGAACAAGCAGCTCCAGTGTTTTTTAATAACCTAATAACTCTTCACGTACACCCTGCTGTTTAAAATATTTCGAGGGTTGATTTACAGTTGTATTTCTCCAGCATCTTTGATATTCATCCAAAGTGAATATTATGTTACTGGGAAAATAGTTTTTGCATTCTCTAAGCTGTTGATTATATATAGGACGGACACAGAATGATGTTACAACAACAAGATGCCCTTCGTGAAGCACAAGATGCAGTTGCTGATTCGTTAAAGTCTCACATGCAAAATCTTGAGAAAGAGAAGGCACTTGTGATAGGGGGGCATGATGAAGTAGTGAAAATTGTTGAAGGAATGCATCAAAAACTTGGTAAGACTCATCTTTATTTGTTGAATGATTTCTTACAAAGCCTATATATCTACCAACTATATTCTGTATCAGATCAAGCCAGCTCACAAATGGATGCACTTTTAACAGAAAGAGAGTCCAGTCATAACAAGCTAGTGAAAAATGTTCACAAACTTCAGCTCCAAGTGAAACAGCTACTGCAGCAAATAGGTTTGTTTGGAGTATAATTTCAAAACAAAATTTTTCAGATAGTATATCATAGAATAGTATATTTAAATGAAAAACATAACCACGAAAAGATATTTTCGATAGATAAATTCTTGAGACCATAACATGTCTTTAAATGGCAAGAATTACCATATCGAAGGGTTTTTATAAGAGTACGAGAGTAATTAGTTTACGTGACAAAACACACTTTCAAGTTAGGTTTTAAAAGATATTTCTTCTTTGGGGGAGATTAGAGGAATCCTTGAAATAGCAATTCATCTTCATGTGGGTGTTCTAGTGCTCACAATGAGTGGATATAATGCAACTTATTAAACACTAAAATTATGAAGTTCAATATCATTTGTAGCATCGACGAATTGTTTCACGAGTGAAGACTAGAAAGTAAACGGCGCAACATCTATGAATGGAACAATGGATTGACATTCATTCCCACTTCTGATAAGAATACAGATTTGCGAGTCGTAATTTGTGTTACCTTTATCCCGACCGTGGAGGTGCTGGCCAAATTTTTGCAAGAGAAAAAAACCAGACTATTCGGAAATAAATGCGCATTTTCTTGACAATAATGAATGGAATACCTGAAAAATATCACATGCAGGCCCTAAGGGTGGCAAACATCTTCTAGTGTTTTCTAGATAAACATGACCGTAAAATATGACCCCGTTTACCGCCTGGTCGAATTTAAAACGTGAATGGAGCTACACCAGAATCAAACCATTATGTTACGATACGATACGTTCGGAATTGATCGGAATGGAAGCGATATAAGAACTACCAAATATGAAAATTTATATTTGTTATTGCGAAAAAATTTTCATCAATATCATGCCTTCTTCTTCGTTGAAGACGTTGATATATTTTAGGTTTCTCTAAATATTTTTACTTCTTAAGCATTTTCTATTATCAGGAAGCATAAGCAAAGGATACTATATACTATACTTATGGAGATGTCTACAGTGAAAAGTCAGCATATTAATAGACTCAGATTTAAAACTACCTGAATTTTTATCAAAGGCAAGAGTTAAGAAGGGTAGGTAGTTCCCACTTGAAAATTTAAAATATACTTTTCTTAATAGAGGAAGGACAAACTGGTCAAATATCTAGAAAATACATATTCCAAACCTGTAGAGGATTTATTCTTGGTGCCAAAAATCTTTTGTAGATTCCGAGTAGTAGTATTGTTAAAAGTTCTTCGACAACTAAGGTCATTTTGCATGTAGGCCCCCACTGGGAATCAAACCCAGGACTGCTTTCATTGAAGTCGAACGTGTTACCCACTTTGTTATTGGGAGCCCTATCGATTCTGATTCTTCAATTAAATCCACTCAACAAGTTTTTCTTTCTCATCTCAAGTTATCCATTATTTCTTCCTCTGAATCTTTGCCAATCTTTAATTTCACACTATAATCTTTCCTAGGTAGCTATCACCCAGAAAACACAAATAATGTTGTAGGAATATTCAGCCGCTGTCTCTGCAGCCATCTTCACCCTGAAGATGGCTACAGAGACGGTGGCCAAAACATCGGACGTATTCATTCAATTAACCTGGTTGGAAACGCAAGAAATATTCCTGCATCATATACACCGGGAAAACACTAGATCTTTACAAATAATGTTTTTGTAATAATTTTGGTTGGCTATGCCTCTCTTGCCGCTGCCTGGGTGCCATGCACCTCTTGCACCCAAAGGATGGCATGGCTCTACAGTTATCCCTCCTAAAGATTTTTCCATGGAGAAATACTTTATTTAAGACGTATGGTGTACACTCTTCAGAGTTGGAGCTCAGCTAAGTAAATCCTTTGCAGAGTTTAGGACTGTACATATCTACAGCAATATTTTCCAATAAATGACCTATACTTGAAAGCAGTTTCAAAATATACTAAACCATTCAGTAACTTTGCACCCACCAAACAACTGTAAACAGTTTCACCCTAACATAATTAGACAAAGATTACTCATCCTCCTTTTTATTTTCCATATTTATCATTTTTCTTTGAGAATAAAACCCAAGCAATCCGTAAGTCAAAAATGCCTGTTTTAGGGATTGATTATTAGTATAATCTTATCAATGAATTGGGAAAGAAACAGTACTACCACAAGGTAAGATGAATTTCCTATAAAATCAGACAAATGACAAACAGTATTACAACTTTAAAAAATATATATTTCCTTAAAAATAATTACACTTTCAAGAGGTAGTGAAACATTACTCTGTATAGGAGCATAAAGCTTCTAACTATAAATATCTTTGATTAAAAAACCCAACAATCACAATAATTCCAAAGGCATTATCCACTGACAATGGATGTTAAGAGGTGCATTTAAATTAGATACTATCTATCAACAACTTCAAGGGGAATTTCATGTTTTACGTATGATGTATAAATGTCATAACCTAGTGAAATTGTATTGTCATACAACACTCGGAACCTCGTTGGCAACAAATAGAAATTGATGACTTGAGCTGGTGGCCAAACTATCCATTCTGCCACATATAACCGCCAACCTTTTTGAGCTAATTCTTCCATAATAGCTTGTGGCTTAGCTTTTTCTAGTAATCCTAAAGTAATAAATATAGCCGAGATGCAAACGGGGGAACAAAGAATTTGATCAGCGATGACTTTCTTGGTAACTGCCTTAATGCTTCGCCCGGGTATGAACCGGTCGAGCTGGATGTACCAATGATGACAGATCACTCCTACAGTAAGGCCTGATAAAGACATATGCCATGTCCTTACAGGATCCCACTTTTCCTTGTCTCCCTGAATTATTTCGTAGTGCTGCTGAAAAACATCTCCAACCCCAGAAAGGCTCATAGAAATTCCGGCATTTGTGAGAAACAAATGTCTCCGGAACAAAACCCGAGCAATACGGCTGCATCTTGCAATTACGTCACTCTTCAGAAAGCGTGATAAAATTACTGTCCTATTAAGCATACCTCAGGAAGTACATAAATCAATCATGCCTGAAATAAAAGGGAATCGTGGATTAGAAGAGGAAAAAAGGTTGAAAAGCTACTTATACACCTCTTCCACATATATAAAATTTATTTTCTAGCATATAAAAAGCGGCAATCGATGGTAGAGATCTTTTAAATGCCATANACACAGTGTTTTCCTTACGGTGGTTATTATTTCTTTATTGGGTCGCAAAAAGAAGCTGAAATAATCATTAGAATTTTCTGGTCCTATTTGCTGGTACTTATGTAAAACCCCTGAATGTTCATTTCATTTTATTATGGTTTATTGTCCTGGGTTTCAATTAAAGTCCAAATGCCCAGTTTTGGTTTCCAATGTGCACCAATGTGTAATTAGTAACGTAAATTCATAAAAGTTCAAAAACTTCATTTTTGCTATTTGACATGCATTTTTCTTCCTATTAGAATGATGATGATAATAATAATTATTCCTTTAATTGGGTGAAAATGCCTGTGTACATAAAAAAATTCAATTTTTGTTTTTCAAGACTACTTCCTTGACTCTGAATTATACTTTTCATTTGGAAGATATTATTTACATCAAAGCATTGCATTTCAGAGTAGAGAACATGACATTTGAAAGTAGTGCTCCCAGATAACCAAGTGGGCAATGTGTTCAACTTTGAGAAAGGGGTCCCAGGTTTGATTCCCAGTGGGGGCTCATGTAAAACAACCTCACTTGTTGAAGGACTTTTAACAGTATTACTGCAACATCTGAAAGCATTTAATGAGAGGAAGAATAATGCTTCTATGGTTTTTTAGGGCTTGACAGAAATTGTAAAAATGAATGTAGGAAAATGAGGACTCAAATCTATATAATAATCAAAACTTATGTCTCAAACCAGTGGTGGGTTTCAGATTTTTTTTGTGAAACTGTTCATAGAATTTCCCAAGTTACCCAAATCCATCTGATATGGTAATACATTAGAATGATATATGTTGAAGTACATCAATCCACTTGCTATAGTTAGAATATAATTTAAATGTTCATCATGGGATACTGTATTCTGATTACACTTTAGAGTTTCGTAAACAAAATTTAAAATTAGAATAATAAAAGAAAATGTACTTGATACTGCAGTGCGTGGTTGCATTCTTGGAAGGATTAAGAACCAGTTTCTAAAATTTTTGAATCCCACTACTGAATGAAACCTCACTGAGAGCTTGCTGTATCATAATTACTCAATAGTAAATTTATTGGCACGAAATCATTGAGTTAATAGATTTATTTAAAGGAATGATTTTAATAATTCAAGTCAAGTTCTGCAGAAACAATGATTTTACATTCTTTTCTCTTTTTAAATGCAATTTGTTTATTAACTATTTCAGGGGATCATACAATTTGGATGATGCTATCGTATGTTAAATGATGTATTGATATCCAATGGTACAATATTGAAGTATTTTATTCATATATATTCCGAGACATTTATTATTAATTTAAAATCAGTTACCTATTCCCACAATGCGAAGCAGTATAATTATATCATGTTCGTTTTCAGTGTTGGTACGACTAAACCGCTATAGGATGGGAACGAGGAAGAAGGGAAGGGGGCGATGGAAAAGGAGGGGAGCGAGGGGAGTATCGGCAAAAGCTTGCAGAGCAGAACGCGCAAAGATGTGATATTTATAGTTCTCGTCTGCTCAGAGGAGAGATATTGGCTCATTGACTTATTATAAATGAAGTAATATCCGGATTTTGGAAGGAAAATGAGAGTTTTTGTGATATATGTTTTACTTTCATCTGTATGCGTTGTTCGGGGAGGTTTATTTGATTGGTTTTACTACCCAGTGAAGTTATTTACCGGAAAGTCAGATCAAACATCCTTGTATGCCATTGAGAATGATGATACAGTGCTTAGTAGTCTTCAGTTTGAAGCCGACAGCGAGTATGATACCTTCTTATCCGAAGCACAATCTGTTATTGATGTTAAACTATCCACGGTTGAAACATGCCAGCACAAGGTTAGAATAATCATTGGAATGGATGGATGATTTTTATGCTATAGGATTGTTAATTAGAATTTTGTTTTCAGGTTATAATGAAAATAAAATCATCATGTGCCAGTTTGACCGAAGAGGATTTGGCTAAACTGAGTATCAGCCTCCTAAACTGCAAAACCTCTGAAGAGGGAGGACACCAATTTATATGCACAAATAAAATGGTATATCGCCAATATTATTCGTTTTTAAAGTCACCAAAATGGCAGCAATGATTCCACTTTCCTGCAACGGAATATACGAATGGAGTGTATTCTTAACATTTCAGACAATCGAAGAATGCACCAGGGAGATGGACTCGGAGATGTGGAAAGCATTTAGAGTCATGCATGACCAAGCAAGATCTCTTTGCTTTTCTGTACGGCAGCAACTTTTCAAAGCAATGACAGAAATGGTGGTAAACAAGTTAATGCATACTTCTCAAGCTCAGTTGAAATCTATGAAAGTTTTACAGGTAATAATATTTTGTTAATAATTATTGGAATATAATTAGTCATGCTTTTTAATTTCTTCTGCATTGTGTTTTCAAGTGTGTGCGATAATAATTATTTAAGTAATGATATGCAAAAATCATAATTCAAGGGTTTGTCTTTAGATGTATGAGAGACCAGATATCAAACCATCTAAGATTCCCCCTTTCCTCATTTTCTCCAAACGTTATGAAGATAAGAACAAGCAGCTCCAGTGTTTTTTAATAACCTAATAACTCTTCACGTACACCCTGCTGTTTAAAATATTTTGAGGGTCGATTTACAGTTGTATTTCTCCAGCATCTTTGATATTCATCCAAAGTGAATATTATGTTACTGGGAAAATAGTTTTTGCATTCTCTAAGCTGTTGATTATATATAGGACGGACACAGAATGATGTTACAACAACAAGATGCCCTTCGTGAAGCACAAGATGCAGTTGCTGATTCGTTAAAGTCTCACATGCAAAATCTTGAGAAAGAGAAGGCACTTGTGATAGGGGGGCATGATGAAGTAGTGAAAATTGTTGAAGGAATGCATCAAAAACTTGGTAAGACTCATCTTTATTTGTTGAATGATTTCTTACAAAGCCTATATATCTACCAACTATATTCTGTATCAGATCAAGCCAGCTCACAAATGGATGCACTTTTAACAGAAAGAGAGTCCAGTCATAACAAGCTAGTGAAAAATGTTCACAAACTTCAGCTCCAGGTGAAACAGCTACTGCAGCAAATAGGTTTGTTTGGAGTATAATTTTATATGAAAGAATGCATGCTTTCAGAATATAATTTTGAGGTGTTTTTAGATTTTGTATTAACTGAATCTTGTTTTTCAGATCACAGTGTTCAGATAGTGAGGGATCAAAATGAAGAGATAGCTGCCAAATACAGGGATGCTATAGAAAATCTTGCTCAAATTAACACCACTGTACATTATCTAGTGGAGATTTTGGAAGTGACTCAAAGTGAGCTAGATGCATGGGTGCAATGGATGTCATCAGTTCTTGGAGGAAGTGGTTCGTATTTGAGGGCTGGAAAATTTTTTATTGACACCCATTCTTGAATGTCACTGTATTCTATACACAGTGTTTTCCTTACGGTGGTTATTATTTCTTTATTGGGTCGCAAAAAGAAGCTGAAATAATCATTAGAATTTTCTGGTCCTATTTGCTGGTACTTATGTAAAACCCCTGAATGTTCATTTCATTTTATTATGGTTTATTGTCCTGGGTTTCAATTAAAGTCCAAATGCCCAGTTTTGGTTTCCAATGTGCACCAATGTGTAATTAGTAACGTAAATTCATAAAAGTTCAAAAACTTCATTTTTGCTATTTGACATGCATTTTTCTTCCTATTAGAATGATGATGATAATAATAATTATTCCTTTAATTGGGTGAAAATGCCTGTGTACATAAAAAAATTCAATTTTTGTTTTTCAAGACTACTTCCTTGACTCTGAATTATACTTTTCATTTGGAAGATATAAATATCACATGCAGGCCCTAAGGGTGGCAAACCTCTTCTAGTGTTTTCTAGATAAACATGACCGTAAAATATGACCCCCTTTACCGCCTGGTCGAATTTAAAACGTGAATGGAGCTACACTAGAATCAAACCATTATGTTACGATACGATACGTTCGGAATTGATCGGAATGGAAGCGATATAAGAACTACCAAATATGAAAATTTATATTTGTTATTGCGAAAAAATTTTCATCNACATGACATTTGAAAGTAGTGCTCCCAGATAACCAAGTGGGCAACGTGTTCAACTTTGAGAAAGGGGTCCCAGGTTTGATTCCCAGTGGGGGCTCATGTAAAACAACCTCACTTGTTGAAGGACTTTTAACAGTATTACTGCAACATCTGAAAGCATTTAATGAGAGGAAGAATAATGCTTCTATGGTTTTTTAGGGCTTGACAGAAATTGTAAAAATGAATGTAGGAAAATGAGGACTCAAATCTATATAATAATCAAAACTTATGTCTCAAACCAGTGGTGGGTTTCAGATTTTTTTTGTGAAACTGTTCATAGAATTTCCCAAGTTACCCAAATCCATCTGATATGGTAATACATTAAAATGATATATGTTGAAGTACATCAATCCACTTGCTATAGTTAGAATATAATTTAAATGTTCATCATGGGATACTGTATTCTGATTACACTTTAGAGTTTCGTAAACAAAATTTAAAATTAGAATAATAAAAGAAAATGTACTTGATACTGCAGTGCGTGGTTGCATTCTTGGAAGGATTAAGAACCAGTTTCTAAAATTTTTGAATCCCACTACTGAATGAAACCTCACTGAGAGCTTGCTGTATCATAATTACTCAATAGTAAATTTATTGGCACGAAATCATTGAGTTAATAGATTTATTTAAAGGAATGATTTTAATAATTCAAGTCAAGTTCTGCAGAAACAATGATTTTACATTCTTTTCTCTTTTTAAATGCAATTTGTTTATTAACTATTTCAGGGGATCATACATTGGTAATGTTTGCACTGATGTTGCATCTTGGATACCTCCTGCTGGGGATGGTGGCCATGGCATTCCTAGGTGCTCCCTTTATCTCCCGACTTCTACTCCTGATTCTTGTTCCTGTTAACCTGTTATTGACTGTAAACCAGGATTTGGCCATGAGAAAAGCGTTTCCGTACACTATAGAGTCATTGGACTTCCAAACAATAACAGTAATCATTGTCACATTCACTCTAGGTGAGTTCAACTTTATTCTGTTGTCTTTAATTATAATCTTTTGCAGAAAAGAGTTTGATAGAAAAAGGAGGCCCAATGGAAATCCCATGGGTTACTCCAGACATTTGAAAATCAAATGGCAAACTCAACTTTTTTGGATCTAGGAAGATCCTTGTCGTAGCTGTTCACATTTAAGTTATATTATCGAAAGGAATGCAATTCTGATTTCATGTCAAAAATTGTCAGTTTGAAGAAGACTAAGGGACTCATAGACTTTCAATATTGTTTGGTGGGCTTATGCACATTGTGTAAGGAGTCCATCCTTGGGATAGATACCTTCCTAAATATCCCTAGATTTGTGATTATGTGAAGTACTGATGTGAATGGACTTGGGTCACTTAAAATTTGCTAGTAACAATATTAGCTACCCATGTAATACATGAATGAAAGTTGAATAATGAAAATTACTTAAAAAATGAATAGTGCAAAATGGTACATATTCAAATAGAAAAGTACGCAATATGAAACTAAGATGAAATACTTTGGTTTTTGTGAGGATATAATTTGAAGAATGCAAAATATTAGTATTTGAAAGAAAAAATAATTTTTAATTAGTATAATTGAATAGTTGAATGTATTTTAAATTACCTAAGATTGGCATGCCGTAACTCCTTAATAGCAATTAAAGTTACACTACGTAAAATATGAAGTCTCCAAAGAGTGTCAGTTCTATGAATTCCCATGACTTCCTTGACTCATATCAAGTTAAAATATTGCCTTTGATTTCAATCCATATTTGATTATGTGGATTTCAATATGTAAGATACCAATTTCAGCATAAAAATGTTAAAGATTATTTTTTTTTTGTGTCTCTGGAGAAACGAGAACTGTATTTTCTGCATAAATAAGCCTTTGTTATTATGTTGTAAATTTAGCAGAAGCTGGATATTTTCTTGCCTTATCACTTGCTTTATTATTAATTTGAATATCTTTTGGCAGGTAATTTGATAATTTCCTACCTCACAAATGTTTGTAGGAATACTATCTGGGCAAATAAGCCAGCAAAGTGTAACCAGTTTGCCGAAGTGCCTACTGCAAAAAGGATTCCTTTATCAGGGGTAGATGCACCTGCTCAGAATAATTGGTCAAGCCGCTTCCTCAGTGGAATGAAAGTTTTAGGTATTTTTTCATTCTATATAGATTCTGTGTTGCTTTAACATGAGCTATCTAACAAATTTTTAAATAACCTTCAGTGACTATTTTTGGGTTTGGCTTTGTGTGGTGTTAGCATTTTACAATTTTTGTTATTTTATAGGTCATTCATTGCAATAATTCAAATAAGGAATCATTTACTCATCAGATAAGTAAGAATCTCAGAGGAAGAGTAAAACCAGGTAAGAACTAATGTTGAATTAGTTACTCTGTATCAATCTGCAGCTTAATTGCCTGAAATCTCTGATTAGAGGAGGTTAGATAACACTATTTTTAGGGCAATCCAGGGCTACTGGTAGTGTTAATTTTAAAAAGATTTCTCAGGAGAAAATCATGCCTTTAAATCATGAAATTTCAATGTGAATGGATTGCATCGTAAACTATCTAATATTTGGTTAATTGGATACTTTACCCTGAATTTTGTGTTGTTGATCTTTAGTAACACCTTAATTTAAATTCTGTAAAGTCTTACTGGGAATAAGTATTTTTCAAAGAATATAAAAAATCTATTGAGATAGTTTTGTTCTACTACTATGCCTAGAACTTATCAAGTAATTAGTAGCTCATTTCAGGCCATATTCAGTCAAAAAAACCTTCAAGTGGTAGAAATGTGTGGCTGTTACATATATTTTCATGAATGTTTTACTAATTTTTGTGATCATGTGCAAGTATCACTGAACAGTCACAGACCTGTTCTTGGTCCATTCATGGCATGAGATATTACTATTGCAGTGAACTACATTTAGCATTATTTTGTACTGCTAGTGGCCATCATTAAGGAGATTTTAATATGAAGTTGATGGAGAACCTTGCAAACTGTTTATTTTAGAGAGATAACACGTTGGAATTGTTTCTGGGAACTTAGAACTTACTTTTTTCTCTGTAAGGAATTAAAGTTTACTGCTCATGGAATGTTTCATGTTTTGGATATGACTCATCGAATGAAAACAAAATTGGTAGTTGCTCTGAACTAACCTTTCTTTTTGTATCACTTGTTTTAAACCTTTGTCTTCAAAATACCTTTCATATAACACACTTTTTGATTCAATTCAGATTCATAATACAATTAACAAAACTAACCTGAGCATGAGTGTTGGAGATTCAGTATCCGTAGATATCCTTAATGTTTTTGTTTGCATGTGGATTGACATGTATATGTTAAGGTATAAATGCAATAATTAATCCAAAAATTTTTATTAAAATTAAGTCAGGATTTCACTCCTGGAATATTTCTTAAAATTTTTCAGTTTTAATTACAAAATTAAATACAAAAGTTAGTTTTCAAACTAAAAAAGGAAATACTTATGCTCTATTGTCCCATTGTAATTTTGTAATTCTTTGCTTTATCTCGGTGTCGATAGTTTTTCAAATCTTAGATTGCAAAAGATCACAGAACTTGTGTAGTTCCATAGAAGAAAAATTACTCAATATTTTTGCCCTGTCTTTTCATAATTAGTGAATGAGTTTCTCCAAGCATTGCTTCAGTTATGCATTTAATTTTTAAGTTTTTCAGAAACACCATGCATATAAAAATAACTTTGTTTAAGGAGGTTTTAAATAAAAAAATTGACTGCAATATATTATTGTTACTTGTTTTTTGGATTTTCTGATAAATACCTTTTTGTGCTTTAATAACCAACTTTTGAAACAAATTATAAAGACTGCCTGTACTTTCATCAGATGAATTAGCTCTTCATTATTGAAAATTGAAATATTTTTTCTAAAAACTTGTTAAATTGTGAATACTTTCATTTTTATGGCCAGAAAGCCAGTCTCCATCATTCAAATGCTTCCACATATATGATAAAAACCCTTGAAATAATAGCAATGTTGGAAACTACTCACATTTTGGTTCATTTTATGTTTTTTACAAAAAAAGCTTATGTAAAGTATATCTAATGTTCAATGTTTGACAATTAAATCTTTGGTAGACCCAAGGTCATGGTGGTCAAGCAATGAAGCTGACAATGGAAGAAATAACTGGTCAAAAGATCTCTCTACCTCGGCAAGTCAGGCATATAAACCTGATATAGATGATTCTAGTGACACTGATGGACCACTTGTCATAGAGAAAGATGATGATGATGATTATTATGCTGAGGTATGTCAAAGCTGAAATTAACTGTTATTCTCTTGGCTGGCCAATATGTTGGCCCTTGCAATATACACAAAACCTGCCATTGGGCTTTATTTTGTCCACTTTTATGAATGCACAGACACTTTTATCTGTGAGATTGTTGACTTTTGTAACACTTAGTCTTTATCTCTGTCGATAATTTGCTTTTATCTAAGAAAATATCTTAATAATAATTTAATGTAAAGTATATGATTATATTCTCTATTATAAAAATATTATTTGGTATTCTGAATTAGCTTTCCACCCCATAAAGCTCTAACAGTTCTTATTATGTCTAGTGAAATCTGGCAAAATGTCATTCTTAAAAAATCACTATCAATTACTTTATATTCTTCACTTTAATGCAAACAACACCTAGATTCATAGTCATTTCACTCATAGTCACTTCTGTTCCATGGTGTGTATTTGTGCTTATGATTAGGATACTATTTTCTTATTTGAGAAATACCAATTAGTTTAATGTAGCTACTATCTTTGTATAGAAAGTGAAATAGTAATTTAACTTGTAAAATTGACAGTTACAAATATGGAATCTCTAATCCTTTGACAGAATGGATTTCTTTAGCATGTAATTTATTTCTCAGCATTCCTAATTATTTCTGATGTAGTTTAATCAATCTCGCATGAATTTTAAAAGCCAATGAAGGAACCTGGGAATGACTGTGTCAGATGAGTTTTACTGCCATTAACAAATTATATTGCTGTTCATAGTCATTAATAGTTATGTATAATAATTAATTGCAAACTAGTTATTAATTGCAATTGCATTATCTGGTCAAAATTTGAACTCTATCATTCATGGCTGGAAATGAGGAAATGTTTTCATGAAAAATCTTTCAATGTTGCCATTTTCTCTTAGGCTTGAAAAATATTCCCATATGTAATGTTACCACAGGGGCAGTGTTAAAAAATATTGTTCTATTCTTAAATTGTACAGACTATAGAGTTGAACAGTTTGCTTTTTCCTCAAAACATTGAATTGCCCAGTTATAAGATGTACCTAATATTTTACCCTTGTAATTTGTTTTTCATATAGCAAAAAATTATAGATACTCTATATAATCCAGCAAGCTTAGGAGTTAATGTTACATTTCTTTCTTTAAAGGTATTCACGAGGCACAGTTTTGAGAGAGCATTCACTCCCAATCGTCTTCAAAAGAATTCAACAAATGAGTACCACTCTCCATTAGCAACATCGCTTCATGATAAATTGAGAAGGTGAACCAGCATTTGAACTAAAATAACCATGAGAAGTTGTGTTAGTTTTTGGTAAATGATCTCACTAAGTCATTGTAACCTTCTTCTCTCTTTACAATCTGAAGATTGATTTGCAGCAGTCTTCCATTCAGAAAAACAACCTTAATTTGAACCTTATGATTGACTAAAAAAATTAACCTTTCCTTTATATTGAACTTGTGTTATTTCACAGCTGTCTCTGCTATGCTGCTCAAATTATGGACCATTTTAATTGTGAAAATTTGCACTTAACTTCATCCAGTGTCCATTAGGAAATTTGAGTTCTCCATTATTTACTAATCGGGTTCATTGATTACTATCCCAATTATCTACAAATCTTTGAAAATTTTTGGTCATCTCCAGTTAGTCTCATGGAGTATTCATGAGTTGGTTTTTTAGTCATAAATAATTAAAATTTTTCTCTTCTCTCTCTTCTCAAACTACTCAATGAACCCGAAATTCTCTCTCTTCTCAAAATACTCAATGAACCCGATTAGTAAATAATGGAGAACTCAAATTTCGTAATGGACACTGGATGAAGTTAAGCGCAAATTTTCACAATTAAAATGGTTCATAATTTGAGCAGCATAGCAGATGTCTCTTATATGTGAAAGTTTCTTGTTTTTCGTATTAATCTTATTTAGAGTTTCCATTGATAGATGAGAAATTCATCCATGTAACTTTTTCTGTGCTGGATGTGAAAGCAACGTTATTTTTATTGGTTTCACTTGAGATTCTCAAAGGCTCTAAAATCCAGAGGAGCGGGACCCCATAGGCCCATAACAACTGCCCCCTAGACCCCCATTTTCAGATGGCTCAGTACTGAACTGCCAATTATTTGAAACTATTACCGGTGGAATATAAGAGTGTAGATGTTAAATTTTTATTCCATTTTACTTTGCAGGAGCAGTACCCCAAAAAATACATGCAGTGCTATTTGTCAGAATGGTCAGCCCTGTCGCAACAGTTGTATGAATGGGCACTTGTTATGTCATCGTCATAGTCTTAGCTCACAAACAAGAAATTAAGCACTCCTTCTATTGCAACGAAATATTTTAAACATCCTCAGTCAGGTTTCATCATAATGCAGTATTAGAAACAGCATCTTACTGTGCACCTCTGTGAATTTTCATAGACAACTGCTATCTATGCAGGCAGTGCATTTACCTCTTTGATAGATTCAATCCTCACAAGTTGACTGTTCAATATTTTCTTTTTTTTTCAGTAATTTTGTATTATTTTTGTTTATACTAATGAATATGCTGGATTCAAATGATTACCATGCTTAATGGTACCAATATGATAACCCTAAATCTTTAGTATAAAGATAAGTTGTATTTTTTTAACTGGATGCTGTTAAATTATGAGTGTTTTTTGTTGTCATACTGATTGTGGAATAAGAAATTGTCTGTTGAAATATTGTTTGACCTAAAGTTGGGTATGTTTTTCATATTTATTTTGCAATACTGCATGTTGAACCTCAGCTTCATTGTTGGCTGTAAACCTAGTTTTCTTAAATTAAATTATTTAGTAAAATATTTGTGTCCATCCTGAATTATCTAAGGTTTTGGATATGGTAAGTTCTTTTTTGAACTTTGTAACTTAAGATCAAAAGAAATTTTTTCATTGCAAGTGTTGATTTTATATAATCATTTTCTTCAGTATCATGTCTGAAATTTTTTTCAGTAGAACAAAATCAAATTATTCAATTGTCCGAATTGTTCTGATTTATTGAAAAAAATCTTGCTCTCTGGCATATTTATTTTAAAATTAGATGAATAATTAATTGTGGAAACTGGTTGCTTTAGTTTTTAGTTGAGGATTCCAAATTCTAGAAATGTTAAAGTAGAATTGTGATTAATTTTTTACTCAGAGTGGGAGGATGGATTGATTTAGATATTATCTGTTTTGTGTTGTGTTGTAAACATTAACCAAAACTTCAAGTCAAAATATTTCTATGTTGTGATGGGAAAATGAACTATAGAACTGTGTAAAGTGCATCCAGATGACTTGCTAAGGGGATAGCTGCTGATCATATGAAAGCTTTTCAGATGTCTATGAAATCAATTTCTAAGTTGTTTTTTACCATATAAAGTTTTCATTTGCAATCTATCTTTCATTTCACACTTTCTCATAATGAAAGAGAACATATGTGGATGTAATTCCATGCTCTTTATGTGAGTTAGTATGTTATGCATTTAATGAAAAGGTGGAACTTAAAGATACAATTCTTTAGTTTGTAACACAGTTATCCATGCGCTGATATAATATTTTAATTTTAAATGTCTCTTAGTCATTGACGTTAACTCTCTCTAATCATAACAATACTTATCAATCACCCTTTTTGAATATTGCATATTATTTGTGCTGTTAACAAGTATGTAATTCGTGTTCATGTGAAAATTCATTATTCATGAATAATTTCTTTTTTTTGTCCACATTTTTTGAGTTGGTTTGAGATGTAAGATTACTTTCAATATGGACGTTTTTCCTCGTTATTGTAGGCAGCTTAGTGTTTGAATTGGTGTGAGTTTCCTGGGTAATGTAATACTTATCAAATTATCAGAGAATTTTATGTGAATTTATTAAGCTTCAACAAATATCAATTATCCAATATGATCAATTGCATTTGTGTTCATAGATTATGAGAAGCTAACTTTATCATTAAGATTTCTAAAGAAATTGATCTATGAGAGTCAATTGTTACAAGGAGAAATTAGGTTAAATTTAATGATGGACATGAATTAGCTGTCAGTATGTTTTCACTTGGAGCTCAAGAATACAGAATCTTATTCCGAATGTATTTTGAAATTTGTTAAATTATTATGATGTTTTAAGGTTGAATGTTATCGTGAGAAAATTTTCTCAATTTGGCTTAACTTTATTTAAATTTATTTTTATTGTTAATAATATTTATTGCCTATCTATTAATCCTTTTGCCGGTACTTATGTAAAACCCCTGAATGTTCATTTCATTTTATAATAATAATTATATAATTCCTTTAATTGGGTAAAATGCCTGTGTACATAAAAAAATTCAATTTTTGTTTTTTAAGACTACTTCCTTGACTCTGAATTATACTTTTCAGTAATACCTGAAAAATATCACATGCAGGCCCTAAGGGTGGCAAACCTCTTCTAGTGTTTTCTAGATAAACATGACCGTAAAATATGACCCCCTTTACCGCCTGGTCGAATTTAAAACGTGAATGGAGCTACACTAGAATCAAACCATTATGTTACGATACGATACGTTCGGAATTGATCGGAATGGAAGCGATATAAGAACTACCAAATATGAAAATTTATATTTGTTATTGCGAAAAAATTTTCATCAATATCATGCCTTCTTCTTCGTTGAAGACGNGCAGAGAAGTATATATATAATAGAAAATATCAGTTTTATATCCATCCTTGGGTTGTGTGTATATTCCTTAATATTTATATTCAGGACTAAATTAAACTCTGCAGTATTTTCATGGAATGGATGCTTTCAGTTGCTCTAAAATGCTTTATGGAATTAGGTGACTAACATTTTTTACTGTGTGTGCAATCTAGTTAAATGATTTGAAGGCTATAAAATGTGTCAATTTATGGTATTTGCCAATCATCCTTTTTCATTTAGTTTTTGTTTTACTGTTGTCTCTTTGTGGTAATTTATCAAGCTAGAAAAGAGTGACAAATTTTCCTGTCTTCAATGAACTGTTTAAGTTATTATGCTAGGAAAATTGTAGTAGAAATGATGTACTTAAGTACTTTTATTCTCATATGTAGTATTAATGTTTATAAGTATTGTTGAATCTTTTGCTGTGTTGGAGTTGTATAAAATATTTTGATGTTAGAGTCAATTTTACAAAAATAAAGTGATTGAAAACTTTAGATTTATGTAATTGCATAATTACCTACTGTCTTTGATCATACTATTTCTTGCTTCTGTTTATATTATTTTTTTAGCAATAGAAGTGTTTTTTTAAGAAGATGAGAATAATTGGAAATTTCATGAACATAATCAGTTGCAAAATATTCCAGACCTCTGATTTTTGTTCAGCTAGTAATAAGCTTTTTTATTATTTCCTAATATTATGATTCAGATTATTTTCCAAAAAATTAGGCTGCAAGCAGTGGAAGAGTTTTGCAGTTCAAGAACTTAAACTTACGTTTTACGACTAATTCTTTAAAGTCTATTCAAAATTCTTTTAGAATATTAATATTCCACCTGTTTGACTAGTATGAGATCTGGCCAATGTAGGCTGGGAACACAAGTAATTACTCCCATGCAATGTTTATTTGATAGTACGAGTGATAATTATGTGTCTCTTTTAAATTTATGTCTTTCTTTAATGTGCAGCGAAACAGTACCTGACTCATCCAAGCCTTGTCTGTACACATATGTACAACCTTATGCAGAAATATGTGGTTAAAAATTTTTATGAATTATTTGGGCATGGAAAAATATTTGAGTTTTTCAAATGATACAGAAAACAAATTGGTACCTTTTTGTCATCTTTGCAATCAATAATTGCCAAATTTACATTGTATGAAATTTATATAAATCAAAGCAGGCTTGTCAATCTCTGATTTTTCTTTTGCGTGTTTTTCTTTTGCTGTGTATCATGTGCATCCATGGTCTTATTTTGTAGCTATGTGATAACTCTCTTGCAGTTAATGATAGAAAAATGTCACTTGTTTTTTAAATAATGATAGTAAAATATTGACTGTGCCAAACTAATATTGAATACATGCATGCTTCTTCAGATGAACCTAGTAACTTAATTCAATCTGAAAACAAGGAACAGACTTAACTAACAGGGACAAATGTATGCATACAATGACTATATGGTAAACGACTATATAGTTAAATGGTGAAAGGATTAGAAGAAGACATTTGGCAAGCCTTGAAATAGATGAAGTCTTGTCTATTTCTCATTGTTAATGATGAAGACACTGAATATGGTTGCATGAACTCATCAAAGCAACAGTGCTGCTGTTGTTATGATTGTGATTGATTTAGTTTTCCCAAGCAGCTTCAGATAATGCAATTCTTATCACCTTTCCCTTGACAGCAAACTTGCATCTCTAGAAAAAATATATTCATTCATATTACTTCATAAATTAATTTGATGTGTCTTTCCTTATTTGCAGCTCTCAATGATAAAAAGGAAATTAGATTTGAACCTTGCATTTTCTATTATCCTAATTACTTCTCTTTTTCAGTTCTGTTTTATGCAAAATTATCTGGCACAAAACCCCATTGAAAGATATAGCCTGAATGTGAACCCAAATTTATAATCACATTGCCATTGAATTATGTAAAAAAAAAAAGATATTTTGGAAAGCTAAAAAATTAGTAAATTTTTATTGTATGATCAGTAATAGACAGTGCTGTATTTTGGATTCAAATGATCATAGAAATTTGATGTGAATTTCATAGTAGTCTTCCATATTTCAGATTACAATATAGAAAAGAACTTTCTTTTTGTTTATTAAATTCCATAAATTACATGTTTCATTTTCAAGTAACATTAGTCAACTTATTTTATATCTTATAATGTAGCAAAAAAATATAATTAGGTACTCAAACCATTAATTTGATAGATGATGACACGTTGCTGCTGGGAAGCTCTTCATTCAATCAGTAGAATTTTTCATCATCCAGTTTCCCTCTGTCACTTTGGGTCCCTATAGTAAGTGAAATTAATACACTGTTTGTAAAGCAGCAATAGTTATGAATGGATGCACGATAAAAATAGTACTTTCTTTCAATGAATGAGATTGCTGAAAACCTTGAGATGTCTGTATTTTTCAAATCCTTAAAATGATTCTGTTCAAAGTTATATTACATTTTGGTATGGCATTTAATAACTTACACTGTTTAAAGGAAAAGTCAATACTTATGTAATAGTTTTCTATAAAGATGAGCCGAGATTAATAGACTGCTGTAAAAAACTATATGTTCTGGGCTATGAAGGTGAAAAATTATTAACACAGAAAAACAGATAGCTCTATGTTAGTGGCTCTCATTTTCTATTTCTGGTTTCCTTCTCAATAATTGAGAAATGCATATTCATGACAGTAAATAATAATCAATAGTGATAAATGAATGAATGTTATCTTCTCTGGAAGAAGCTAATGCAGGATGATCTCTAGAAGAGTATTGCTCATAAATACATGTGAGAGTCCCATTCTTCATGGTAGGTTTATGCATCTTAAGGTTCAAAATTTACATTCAAACATGTAAACATTGTCTTTTTGGACACAACTTTCTCAAGGCTCAGGTACTTAAGTTTCTTCAATTCGTGAATTCTTCTGAATGAAGGAAAAATGTGTTTTATTTTGGAGAGGTACTGGAACCTGAAAAGGTCTGAGGATCAGTTGGAGGTAAGGAGAGGGTGGCTTGTAAGATGGTTGAGGAAGGGAAAATATGGTTGTCTGTTAGAAAAAAATTCTGGGAACTGAAATGATGCAGTTTCAAACTGCACTGAAGCATTTAAGAGGGCTCCATTAGTTTGAAGTACTTTAGGAGACAATTTACTGGCATGTTGTTGGTTTAAAGATGATTACAAAGTGAGAGGAAAAAGTCTTTCTCAAAAGCTTTAAAATGTCATTTAAACTTGAATAGTTTCTAGAGGTCTGCCCAATGTAAATAACATGACAATTGTCACAAGTTAGCTTGTACATCTCACACTTGCTTAAAAGATCTAAATTATTGTTTTGATTGCCAAGTTATTTGGAGTAGATATTAGCATCTTGTTTCCTGAGGAATTTTTCCAGCTGATAGGAAGTAGATCCTTGAAGTTGGAGTACTCTTTCAATTTGTAACTGAGCTTTGCAAGGGAATAACCTATTAGTTGTAAGACCAATTTCTTTAATCTTAAATAGTTATAAACTCAAAAAAGTTACTGGCAATGTGTTTAATAGTAGGTATATAATTCTCTGGCAAAATTTTGAGGATGATGGAATCTGTGGATGAGGTTATTGAAAACAGCAATTTTGTGTTAGTGTTGCCAGTGGTATTGGCCACTGATATTATATTTCCAATTCTTTTATAAGTAAACAGTTTTAATCTTGACTTACCATTTATTAGTAGATTGTGTGAATCTTTTCCTTCTTCTTCAGATTTATAAACCTCCTGTTTCTTTCTCTTTGTTGGGTCATCTCTTAATTTGCATCTGTTTACAAAAAGAGGTCGAATGGGTGGTGCCAAGAGGTCGATAGGAACGTCAGCTGGATCTGTAAGCCCTGTGATGGCTGAGACAGCCAAACCAACTGCAACTGAGACTATCAGTCCCAACAAATGGTAAAGGAGGTAAGATAAAAGAAACAGAGGGAAAGGACCATCACCATCTGCTGAAGAATCGGCTGTGGGCTGAGGGATTTCTCTAAAATGAAAGAGAAAACTGTTGCAGGAAAAGAGAAATTTTGTTGGAAACTGACTACTTGATGGATGTAACTAGACTTTTATCGTGAAGGGCATGAGAGGGACAGTAAACTTAGTTCAATCTTACACTCTTTTGTGAATATTAGATGAATCAGTAATATCTGTGGTGAAAGAAAGGAAAATTTTGTAGAAGTTATCAACCGGATTTAAGAATAGGATATAATTAATAAGAACAAAGATTTCTAGATGTCGACTGCGGTATACACGTAGCATGCAATGCAATATCGGCTGGCAGGCCGAGAGTCCAAGGGAATTCTAGGGGCCCCGTGAGTTCCCATAGTTCCACAAATGAAATCAATCTTTTCGTTACTATGAGCATTCTTGTTTTGTTATTACTTTTTTTACGCTTAAACGTATGTTGAGATGGTAGTTAAAGTTTGTTGTGGAGAAGGTAAGACGACAGTTTTAGGAGTGCGTTTTACAGTCCAGTATGGACATCAAAATTTCAGAGTGAAGATAGATAATCTTTGCAGCTAACACTAGAAGTAGTATTTCTTATAAGTGCTTCGATAGCTGAGGTCATTTCACACATAAGGGGCCTCAATGGGAATCGAACCCGGAATAGCCAATTTTGTTTCGAATTATACAAATTTTCATGAAAACTGAAATCCATCTCTATAGCATAGGTAGATCGTAAGCAGACTATTTAGGTTTTGGTTCTCTGGTGTAGTTAAAAGAGGTTTAATAGTTCAAACTCAATACGTAAAAATTAACTTGACAGTTTGCGTTGATAAACACTTCTCTTTTATTTTGAACCTACAATTTTTTGTGGTGGAAACAATGTATTTCGTGGTGGAATAATCACTATCAACCGTAGTTAAATTTTGATTGATATAGCATTAGTGCATCAACTCGATTGCAAAGGAGGTACTTTTGTAAATTTTCTGAAGAATAAAAAAAATTGAAGAAATAACTTTAGGAGATTCTGGCCCGACTATGGCAAGGTATGGATATGCAAGTTTGGCTGCATAAGAAATGAGAGCAGCAGGATTGCCCATCTACGAAAGGAGTCATATTTCCATGGGGATCCTTTCTCCGCTTATTTTGACCATAGGATGTGTAATTTATAGTTCATTATGGGTGATATTTGACAACAAATTATTTTATATAATTTCCTTTAGAATTCATAATAATTAAATAAATATTTCATGAATGCGTAGTATCCGTTACTGGGATTCACGATTAACGGCAACATACATTTACTGGGAACTAATTATCATTATTTTTCAGATATTTAAACAAAACGTATACAAAGAATAATTTTCATTGAACTGAAAATTTTCAAAAATTTAATCCAAACTTACGTGGTTGCGGTCATGACATGCATTGTCGTAAAGGTATCATTTGGTAAGAATGGACACCCTTCTATGGAGGCAGGTTTCTTCTCGAATTTTATTTGACCACTGGACATTGCTGCCTGAGTTCCGAAAGATATGTATCCCATAGCTATGAGTCCTGTGATACCACCTGCTAATGTTCCCTAGATAGAAAGATCTTATATTGAACGTATGATGAAAGCTGTTTAATCACATTCATTCAAATTTATTCATTATACCTTAGCATTTGCCCAGGGGAAAAACATTCCCAGGACGAATATAGCTAGCAAAGGTCCATTTGTGATTCCTGCCATGCTTTCAGCAAGCTGAAAGAGTAATTCATTGAAATTTTATTTATTTTTTTTGTTAAATCCGTGACAAGTCCCTAGTTATTGGTACATTACGTACATACTTATGAATCTGAGTAAAGTGGACACACGAAGGACCTATTTGAAAATATGTTTTAAATTTTGTCTGAATGCTGATCTAACACCAATAGAAGGAACCGTCAACAACTCTAAACTCTACAACTAAATGGTTTTCCCCTAATGATTATTCATAGAATAAAGTTTGGACCTGGTTTAAGACGCGTCAACGACGTAAATCGTACGTTTTCAAATAAAACGCATACAGCGTTTTTGTGTGATGATGTTCAAAGATAAGTAGAAACCAACCAATGCTCTAGTTTTTTAAAAGATACCAGTTCACCAGTTTTTGCTTTATTTTTCTTAGAAGCTATGAAAATATTTAAAGTGCAGTATGACTAACAGTCCATAATCTACCCTTCTCATTGAATTTACTGACTGAAACAGATAAATTTCATTTGACTAAATGTATTTACTTCATTTTAAACCATAATCTGGTGGCAACCAAACTTGAAGGTTTGGAAATCACTCATAAAGTTTACCTACATCGGTGGTGGTATGAATAAGAATATAAGTTGTTTAACGGAACTCACTTAACATTTACGGTCAATTCAAGTTACCTGATTTGCAGCGCCTAGATTTTCTACGGCGAATACCATTCCGAAACAAAAAACCCCGATAATGACGCATATGAACTTCATAAGGCATGAGGCCCGCTCTTCGGACAACGGGACCTTTCGAAAAGGCCGAATAAAGTCTTCGTAAATAACGCCCGACATAGAGTTGAGTCCTGTCGACATGGTGCTGTAAGAAGAATTTTGAGTTAGTTCAACCAGCTACCATCGTAGCATGAAAGCTATTTCATTTAATCTACGGATTCGACGCCATCATTTGGTCCAAAACAACTTTAAAGTACGAAAATGTCTTAAGCTTTGAATTAATAGAGGATTGAGATTTTTTAATGCAGAGAATTTTGTTCCACTCTGGAAGTGAATACGTAAATCACTACACGGAGTAAAATAGTAAAAAATATTTCGTAGTTAGTAGAGTGTAGGGAGAGCACTTCAGCAAGTTTACATTAATTAATTATGCATAAGCTTTTCACCTACTGGGTAGAATTACAACCATCCAAGCTTCGGCAATTAATATTTTGGCAATTTCTTTGAACCTATGTAATATAAAATTAAATGAAATAAGAGGTTTTGAAAGAAAAACAGATCTTTTTACACAACTACCACAAATAAAATTAAGCTTTCCATGAATTTCGAGCTGTAAGTAAAGTCTTATCTTTGGTACTTGTATGAATAAATATATGTTATTTAACCAGCCAGTTTCTATTATGGAATACCTTCCAGTCGAAGCTAAAACGATCGACTTCATAAAGGTTAAGTTCATGACAAATGTCAATGACAGGTATTTAGAAAAAATATAAAACTTTATATGTTATGTTTATTTTCGTATGTTACTCAAGCAATTCTTCATTTAATTGTGCCATTAAAAGTATTAATTTTATGAAATTCTTTAAATATAAAATCAGAAGAATACTTTCAAACGATGTACCTTAATGCTGCACTGAAAACTCCAGCCATGAAGAGGCCAGGAAGGCCTGGAAGATTTTCAGTGACATCCATCACAAAGTAAGGAAATATTTGATCTGAGGCTCGCACAGCCTGCAAATAAAATTCAAATCAGCATGATTTTGATGGAGCTCTCTTAAAAAAACGAGTGAAACATTATAGAAAGCAAAATTAAATTCAGTCATACAAAGAGTGCGTGCATTACATATACCTTTTGGCTCCAAGTCAGGGACGAGACTAATGAGGAACCCCCTCAACTTTTATTGCGGTCAAAAAGAAAGGATACTTAGGATAACTTAGCACGATAATGCGCGAATCCAGAAAACAATCTCTAAGATTGTGGAAAAATCTGACGCGGCTTTCACAGGGCGTTTGTTATAACCATTGAGCTATCTCGCGGAGCAGCTACACGCCGTTTTCTTCGGAAGACTTTACGGTTAAATGGATTCTGTTATATGTTATCTGGATTCAGTATCGTTAAGACTACTTCATGATCATGATATTATTATTTTTTGATTTCATGATATGATTAAGTGATATTATTATTTTTTGATTTCATGATATGATTAAGTGATATTATTATTTTTTGATTTTCCGGCCTCGATGGTGTAGTGATTAACGTGCTAGCTTAGCAACTACGAAGTCCCGGGTTCGAATCCTAGTGAGGGAATGGTTGTTTGTGTTCGCCTTTAGGTTAATTGTAAGAGTGGTCTTATTAGGCTAAAATTCACCTAAAGAAAGGCATGATTATTATTATTATTCCACGTCCGTTTCCCCTCGGAGCTTCTTTGGGCCCTCCTGCATCCCCTCCGGTTCACCTGCTTGTATTGAGTTCGCAAGAATACATCTCCAATTAAAGTAATCTTAGATTTCTTTGTTAACGTCTAGGAACACTGTATTTCTTCCCTCCAGGTATGACCGCGTCCTCTACTATCTACAGATAAGTAGTAGTAGTATTGTTAAAAGTTCTTCAACAGCTTAGGTCATTTCGCACGTGGGCCCCCAACGAAAATCGAACCCGGGACCGGTTTCCGGGAACGCGTGGCCCACTTGGCTAACCGGGAGCCCCATCTACAGATAAGTGTTTGATTTTGGTCAATGAGATAATTGCCCAACCCCCTCCCGATTTTCATTAACGATAAAAAGTCCCCCTTGCTTCAAGCTTTCACTAACATTTTTGAGCAGAAAGAATATATCATTAATAGGATGCTTACCTTACTTAGTACAAGATCACAATCGTGGTAGTAGGCGTAGACGAGAAGCCCAACGTAGAAGCTTATAGCCGTTATAAAGAATGTTCCAACGGAAAAGATTATAACCAGTCTAGATATGAAGAAAAAAATCAATTAATGTACACAAATTAATTACAAAGAATGAATTATCTTTTTATTGCGCCATACTTTATTACATATTCGTTAATATAAGTGAAAAATTTATCCGGGTTCGCTCGAGGGAATGTGGAAACTCAAAAGATTAATTTATTTTCTTACTTTTGGATCGTGTAAAGGTACGTGAATACGAGTAGCCTCTACCTTAGTCTATACAGTCTTAGTCTATTATATAGTAAATTTTGTATGCGCATTCTTTTCTTTTTGCAACGTTGGGATTTTTAATAAAACTCAATCTTCTGATTCTTTCTATTTCGGACGATAAATGATATATAGCTTATTAATTGAACTTTCTGTAACACTAAAATCTCTACCTCTTAATAATGCCTAAATATGTGGTATTTAAAGTGCATTAATTTGACTTTTATTGTTTAAAAATTAAATCTAATAGTTTCTAACTTTATAACTTTCCGTTATATCTATTTGTTCTACTTTGTTTCAGTTCCAAATAAAATATCTTTTAAAGCATCGTTAGTTCACCCACTTAATATTAATTTAACGATTATAATTAAAATTATTAATGTTAGAATAAAATGAACTCAAATTGTTCCCCTGAATTTTTGGGCTTAAATATGATAGCTAGTTGATTGAAATAAAGATATTTTCCCCTCATCGTTTCAAATTTTACCCGAGTTTTTAAATAAATAGAATTTCCTCTATTTTTTAAGCGTGTTTATTAATTTTTCTTCTCGATTTTTTGTTAATTAATAATTATGAGTTATGTATTTAGTCCCCAAAACAATGGTTGCTAAAACAACGAACATGATCGTTGCTAGAATCGGAATCTGCAAGTGTATCGGAGGTTAAGCGTAGCATCGAAATCGGCAAAAATTTAGGTATCGGCCCATCATCATTTATTACATTACAGGAAACGCTTCGCTCCTCGTAGGCCAACGTCAAATGAGTCAACGATGAGCCATTTTACATCATGTGGAGTGTACCGTCTTTCGTGTTTCCGCTGTTAATGCAGACGAAAATTGCATTCCCATTATTCCGCAAGCAAACTCATCAAGAAATTGGAAATTGCTAGTTCTGAACAGTTGGTGGTCGAATAACCTTCTGTTCCGACATTCTTTTTCTCGACTAGAGCCGTCCTTTCGCTGTGAAAGACCTTTACCCTGTGAAAGCCATCCGACAGCAGGCGCAACAAATCCATTTATCCTTGCTTGTTGGGCCCACGCACGAAACTTCATTGTCAGATGTCTTCACTAAAGGTAAAGAATTCCAATTTTTCCATTTGTTGCCATTTTTCCATCAAAAGAGAACTAGGAAACGACGCACAGTGGGTTAGAATCGAAAAAAGCTGGCCAAGAGGCCAAAAATCGTTTATTTGAGTGAGGGGCTTGAAAAATCGCTTATTCAGAACATTGAATTTTATGATTCCATAATTAATTCCCCATTATTTGAGAGGTTTAAAAGATACAGAGCGTCGAACTTTGCCATTATCGCAGAAATTACTATTAGTTCATTTTTTTACGTGAAATGTGCAATGGTCAATCTGTAAGCCCAAAATCTATAACGAATCGAAAGGTGAGGAATCATAATAGAATTATGCATTGCTGTTTCTCCAATCGGTTTTCTCCAACAGCATCTACATCGCAACAAACTTGAAAGTTTTCCGAGAAATCCGAGATTATCCTTAGCTTTTTAACGCGTAACTTTTCAACGAAGAATTAAACACGGAATGATTAAATTCAACCTTAGTAGTAGTATCGTTAAGAGTGCTTCGACATCATAGGTCATTTCGCACGTAGGCCCCCACTGGGTATCGAACCCGGGAAAATTTAACCTTTTTTGAATAACTAGGCGAAGTTTCAAGTCCTTCACTCTAAAAAAAAAACATTTTTGGCCCTTGACAATTTTTTTCCTATTCTAGTCCACTGTGCGACGTTCATACTTTTTAATAGCCCATCATCATTTATTACATTACAGGAAACGCTTCGCTCCTCGTAGGCCAACGTCAAATGAGTCAACGATGAGCCATTTTACATCATGTGGAGTGTACCGTCTTTCGTGTTTCCGCTGTTAATGCAGACGAAAATTGCATTCCCATTATTCCGCAAGCAAACTCATCAAGAAATTGGAAATTGCTAGTTCTGAACAGTTGGTGGTCGAATAACCTTCTGTTCCGACATTCTTTTTCTCGACTAGAGCCGTCCTTTCGCTGTGAAAGACCTTTACCCTGTGAAAGCCATCCGACAGCAGGCGCAACAAATCCATTTATCCTTGCTTGTTGGGCCCACGCACGAAACTTCATTGTCAGATGTCTTCACTAAAGGTAAAGAATTCCAATTTTTCCATTTGTTGCCATTTTTCCATCAAAAGAGAACTAGGAAACGACGCACAGTGGGTTAGAATCGAAAAAAGCTGGCCAAGAGGCCAAAAATCGTTTATTTGAGTGAGGGGCTTGAAAAATCGCTTATTCAGAACATTGAATTTTATGATTCCATAATTAATTCCCCATTATTTGAGAGGTTTAAAAGATACAGAGCGTCGAACTTTGCCATTATCGCAGAAATTACTATTAGTTCATTTTTTTACGTGAAATGTGCAATGGTCAATCTGTAAGCCCAAAATCTATAACGAATCGAAAGGTGAGGAATCATAATAGAATTATGCATTGCTGTTTCTCCAATCGGTTTTCTCCAACAGCATCTACATCGCAACAAACTTGAAAGTTTTCCGAGAAATCCGAGATTATCCTTAGCTTTTTAACGCGTAACTTTTTAACGAAGAATTAAACACGGAATGATTAAATTCAACCTTAGTAGTAGTATCGTTAAGAGTGCTTCGACATCATAGGTCATTTCGCACGTAGGCCCCCACTGGGTATCGAACCCGGGAAAATTTAACCTTTTTTGAATAACTAGGCGAAGTTTCAAGTCCTTCACTCTAAAAAAAAACATTTTTGGCCCTTGACAATTTTTTTCCTATTTTAGTCCACTGTGCGACGTTCATACTTTTTAATAAACGTCGAGTCTCAATATGACGAGATAGTTTATGTTAGATTTATAATGTGATTGGATGTTTTAGAACAAGGTGATAATTACTCGACAAGTAACTGCATGAATATTGTTTTCTCCGTAATGTTTGATAATGAATTGCACCAAGACCCTCAGATTTTCCAAATGAGATATTTAATTGCAAGCAGTTATTCATTTAACCAAATCATGCACAACGGGCCGTGATCCACATATAGATATTCACAAGAAATTAATTATAGAGAGTAGAAATCTCCAACGTGATGGATATTTGAAGTTGGCTTGGTAGTTATGGCATTATTGATTGGGTGAGTAGATTAGGGAGGAAAGAGGTCATAAATACTAATATGATTATAAACTAAAATTATCTTACTTATAAATAGATTATTAGGTTTTGATAGTTATATTATGTAGATGAATTAATAAATATAACTTTTACTTTTCCACAAATATATTTGGCTTTGCTGACGATGAACTGAAAGTTCGAAACCATTGGTAGCAAAAATTTGTTTGTGGAAAAGTAAAAGTTATATTTGTTATTTCATTTATAATGGAATTCTACCAAATCTCGCCACAGAAGATTAATTATATTATGCATATTGCAGAGGTTCATGCCACAACACACTGAAATCAATGAGAAATTTAGAGGTTGGGTTACAAAAACAATAACGAGGGGTACATTTTACGGCTTAAGTAATGATGGTTCTTACATCTTTGCTCGGCCCATCGAGGACATGGCAAGAAACCTTTGCACTAAGGATTGGTTAACAGAAAAGCTGGTGCACCAACCAAATATGGATCCAAACGCTGTACTCCAAAAAGTATGACGGATGGTTGGGTTCGGGTCGAAGCTGGAAAGATAAAATGATGAGGGAAGACAAGTTCATGATGCAGCAATGAAGCATGAGGAAGACAATCAGAATAACCTCGAAGGACCTTTATCACGCACTGCTATCTGGCAGATGGTACCTTCACCTTTAATATTAATTTTAAAAACTTGTCATTATTTTCAGTCATTGACTTTGAATAACTGATAATATAAAAAAAGAACATTTGATATTTCAAAAAAAGTCCATAAACGGAACGAAAAGTATTTCTTGATTAAATTAAATGTCACGGAAGACTTGTGAACCATTCGTTTTTAGACTAAATGTAATTTTAGACGATTTGAATGTTAATATCACGAAAATTATTAGTCTATATTATTTCTTGAATGCCATGGAAGACTTACTCAGTTTTTATAAATATTACCGCGTTAGCGTGAATCTAAGACGAACGAAATGCTAAGGCATTTTGAGACTTTGAAACTTCACCAAGGGAACGAATTAAATTTGAGCGATAATCAACGATTTTAAAGAAATAAAATTCTTATCTAAGAGAGGAATTCAGTTTATTAACATTTTGTTTGTACATGTACACCAACAGGATAAAATTTAAATTAAAAAATTTAATCAAAATAGTTTGACAAGTAAATACGGTACGTAAAACGTTATGAATGTAAACATCTATATTGTGATGTCCAATTGAAGTAGATGATTTTTCATACGTTTCTCGGTGTTTGTGAGGTCGTTTTGGGAAATCCAGAAGGGAAACAAAATCGTCTTAGATTCATGCAAATACGTTATTTGAAAATAATTCACTCATTTAATAGCACGTATCACGGAAGACTTTTCTGTCAATATGGTTCTTGAAATTGGGTATCGGTCAAACGAGGTCATCTCATAAAATATAAAAAATATGCACCTGTTGATCAACTTGTTTGGCATATCTCATTACTTAACGGACCTCATTTGGGATAAGTTGTACTTACTTGAAAAGTTCTATTCTACCGCTTGCCTCACTTCGTTCCCAAACAACTCCTACGCCGCCGATTGCGTTGGTTCCGATCCCCACGACCACCAAAACAGCACCGAACATCATTGTCGTCTGCAAGACATCTGTCCAGACGACAGCTTTCAGTCCTCCCTGAACCGGAAAGGAGGCGTAATTAAATGTGAAACGTGACCTAAGTCAATGGTTATTAAAATTTGGCGTTTAGGTTCGGTGGAATGTTCCTCCACACTTTTCCATAGATCTAAAATTTAAATTATTTTAACGCTACATTTAATTACCCTCTGCGGTATTCACTTAATTTTAACAAATACCTTTAACAATTAGAAAAAAACTTCTTAAGTGATACTCGTATGCCATTATAAACTTTATCATTACAATTCGCATAGTAACTGTTTAGTATCACACAAATAGGGAGGTATTGACAACCGATTTCGATTAGAGGTTTTAAAACACTCCGTATGCCGGAGGTATCGACGACCGATTTCGATTAGAGGTTTTAAAACACTCCGTATGCCGGAGGTATCGACGACCGATTTCGATTAGAGGTTTTAAAACACTCCGTATGCCGGAGGTATCGACGACCGATTTCGATTAGAGGTTTTAAAACACTCCGTATGCCGTATGTCAGCAGGCGGAACTCACTTTACAGACAAACGGGAAACTCCGGATTATAGCTTTCCGGGAAAATCCCTATGCGTATTTCAGAGGCAATGCCTCCATTATCAAGGGATCCACAATAGGAAATGATAAGTTCATGATAAGCTCAACAGTAGGTTTTCCTATTGTGGATCCTTCGTTTGTATATTCTACACGCACATTCAAAAGTGAACGTTTGTCCGTCAACATGATCTCATAAATGATGCAGTGGAGATTTGTACTTTTCGTTGACTAAACAGTTATTATTCCGTTTCATTACTCAGATTAGCTATCAAATGTTTTATTGAGAGTCAGTATGTCCGTATTAATATTGTATATATTAATTTATATTTCACCGTTGAGAATCAACAGAGTTCAGCTAGTTTAGTATAAAAGTATTATAGTTACAGTTTTAACACTCACCAGACTTGTGTAGAATATGCAGACGATGCACAGCAATGGGGTTATGAGGTGTAGATTGATACCAGTAACTAACAACAAATTGGAAAAAAAGGAAAAATACAAGTGATATTTAGATACACATTTATTTAATACCATGATGTTTCTTAAAATACAATACAATAGAATAAAATACCTAAAGCTAATTTAGTACCACGATTGGGACTAATATATGATGGTACGAATATGCGTAGAATTGCTTACCTTGGCTTGACGCCAGAGCTGGCATGTAAATCACTATAGGAATGTATAAGAGCTGAAAAAAGATACCAAGCTGAAATAAGCTAAAATGTACAATAACTGATAAAATGGGAATTTCATCATGATCTTCAGGAAACTTACGCTGCTGATTAGGTATAGAATAGACCCAAGGAGACGCACGTTTCTATCGAATCGAATCTGCAGATACTGCGAATAAAAGACCAATAACCTTATGTAACTTATGAATGCAGTACAAGGAGGTGATTAAGATACAAACTTAGGGTTACCTCATAGGATGAGTTAAGTTGTAGCTGGTAGAATAATGGGACGAAGAAAAACCCGTTGACGCAGCTTGCTCCGAGAAGCCCAATCAGTATGGCACAGTATTGCGTACCATAGGTATAAATCTCCGCGGGCATTCCCAGCAAAGTTATGCCTGAAATATAACTGAAAAAAATTATTTCATTTCTGGAGAAGAATTTGCGACGAAATTCTGGTGTAAAATAATAAAAAAACGTTGAAGTCATCTATAAATTTAGATGTTACTAAATATACGCTTTCCCTTCCGAAGCTTCATCATTTTTCGTTCCATTATAAATTTAGCAAGGTGCAAATTATTAGGATCGGATTCCAAAATGCAGTGGGCCTTCTTAGAGAAGATTGTTATGGATTTGAAGATAAGAAAGGCATTTTCTCTTAATTGAGTGAGAGGATATTGAGAATTTTAGATCCGGAGGAAGAGAATTCCAGAGTTTGCTTGCGGTAATGATGTAAGAATTGTGGAATGCTTCAGTCCTATGATGAGGGATGAGCAGTTTTTTGGATCCTCTTGTGATACGATTATGTGTTACGATTATGAACTGAGTCTAAGCTTACAAATTCCTTAGCGATGTATTCAGGAGTGTTTGCGTGAAGGGCATTTTATGATGAGCAGAGAATGTGTAGTTTTCTACGGGAGTCTAACTTCAAGATGGATAGTTTATTGAATGATTCCGCTATATGGTCGTATTTTTGTAAGTTAAAAATGAATCTGATCGCCGCATTTTGAGCTCTTTGTAGTTTGGTACTTAGCTCACCAGATACGTCTTGATAGACGATGTCTCCGTTATCGAAATGAGGCATAATTAGGGATTTAACTAGTTGAGTTTTCAATGATGAAGGAAGGAAATAACCTAAACGTCTGAGCTTTTGTAGGGACGAATACACCTTCAGGGTAGGCTTAGAGATATTGTTAATGCTTAAATTCTTCAATAGTCTGGGAGTTCCAATGATAATGGCTTGTTTGTACATTTTGTACAGAAGGGTGTACAGATCTGTCACAAATCTTGGGTTCTCAATTACACCATTTACTTACTATAGCCAAATGGATATAATTCAAACAATGTGTGTAGAAATGTAGGATGAATAAGGGAATATTAGGAAGCGCATTTTCTGCTTCGATTTCGATTGGAATTCGATTATTTCAATATTATTGAACCGATTTAACTAAACAGAAAAATGTGGATCCACAGGTTGCTTTATTAACATTCAAACACTAAAATCATCCATTAAATAATATTTATAACTTATTTTGTAATAGTAATTACAGTTAAACAACTTGATAAAGACCGAGCCTAACTACAGCTCATTATAGACACTCGGTAATCTGCGGAGCTAATGACAAATTCATATTAAGGATAAAAATAGAGAGCGCTATTTATTCAGTGAACTGAAGGTAAAAAGACTTACCTGGATATGAGGGACATAGCCACCGGAGTCACTCCCATGTTCTTGCCACCCATCAAATACTCAGAGGTGGTATTCTGTTTCTTCTTGGCGAAGAATGCGAAGTACACTCCTATAAGTGCTGATAAGGTTAACATAGCGGCGAAAAGGCAGTAATCAATCGTGGATAGTGATTTTCGAACAAAAGGGTCGTGAATGTGTCTTCCAGAGGACCAATCTGCGTTGGTGACATTCTCAATCGACATTAGACTTCTCGAGGTTGTCTCCATCGTAATTAAGGACAATTCTGGTTACTGCGAGGAGAAACATCAACTGGTCTAATATAATATATTATAAGGAATATTTCGTAGTTGTAGGAATGTTTAGGTATTCATGCTCCTCTTTTAATGATCATCAGGAAAGGTGCAGGGAGCTTAAAACAGTGTTAACCATAGTCCTGTGAACGTGAATGCTTATAGCTGTAGATTGTGATCAGTGATTCCCGTTTGGACGCTTGTGTCTGGGTTTTGCTGTATGATGTAATACCCTTCCACGAAGGCTGTGCTACTAACTACACTAACTCCTTTTGCTTGACCTTTATAAAAACTGTAGCATTCGTGCACGGAAATCCCTTTGAAAACGACCTTAGACCTTGAAAACTCGGTGATTGTATTTTATATATTATTTATTATCATTATTTATGTTTAACAAACGGTTAAATACTACTAAACTTTCTGCATTATATCCAGCAATAGCAATTAATTATGACAAATATCAGTCTTCCCCAACATCAATCACCGTAGCACCCATTCGCCGCGGACAAAATCGTCGCGGACCAAATTACCGGCTGCACGTTTTCAAAACACCAACCTGACTCAACCGCCCAAAGTTACCAAATCTTAAAGATTCGATTCAGGGAACGATTAATTTCAGGAGAGGGGCAATTCTTAACTACCCCAAATCCCGTTCCGATAATGCGAGAAAGATCAGAGAAATAGATGCCAGAACGAATAGATTCAAGAACTCATTCTTTCCGCGAACAAAAACCGAAAATAATCGATTAAGGAAATAGAGTCATGGTGCATGCACCCCCTGACACACGCCGAAAGGTGGCTTTCAGGGTACAAACATAGACATAGTCATTCTTGGAAATTTAAACCAAATATACATTTTAATTCAGCCTGAATATCATACACAGTCAAAGAATTGTACACGTCAGAGCAGTAGGCATGAGCAATAGTCATTCGAATGTACGCTGATTTGGGGTAGTGTGAATAATTCTCACTCGTGACATCTTGTTAAACAATTAGCATATTAACGCATATAAAATCCATGAAGATTTCGGTTACTTGGAGCTTAAATTTTATTTACTCAGTAGAACAGTTTGAGTGATGGGATACTCGATACTAACATAATATAACTGTAACCATTTTAGCTCATTATGTTTAAGTTTTGATGAAAAACTTTTCAAAAATTCACGGGTACTCATTATTTTACCAAAAATGTTACTGATAAATTTAGTTCCTTTTGGAACAAATTTTTACGGAAAAGAAAAGGAAATTAATCACAGCTAATCAAAAACACAAACAGTTACGTTGGAGAAAAGATGTGGTGGTTTGGATGCCTATAAATCATCATGTACAAAAGTCTTGTACTTATTTTTGTTTAGGGTAATCAGTATCAAATTTTCAACGACAGATGTATATAAAACGTGAAAGTAAAGATTATAACACCCCTGTATCCCCTCTACCTCTATATGGTCTTCATCTCCGTTTATTTTTCCTACATTTACATCAGCCAGTTTCTGTTTTGGGACTTTAGAACGATTCAACAGATTTTCGCTGGGAAACAATGGGAAATATGGGTTAATGGAGCATATTAATAAGAATGGGCCGAATCATAATATGAAGTCCAGGGACAATATTTGCAAGAAGAATTCCTCAGTTACCCTGTATGAACTTAGCATAAAACATGAAATAGTACCTTGGTTTTGCTGTAACGGTCCTGGGCTTACAGAACTGAGAATTTTCTTCTCTGATCCTCCGCACGAGGTGTTCAATAGTTTGAAGTATTTCAGCTCAGTAAATGCTTCTCTATTCACCGATTTTCTCACTCTTCTCTATTGTAGTTTATGGCTGCAGAAAGAGTGAAATGTTGCTGTAGGGTCATCGGGGCATATTTCGGAAATATACAACACCTATGAGCGCGTGGGTTCAGAGTGGTTGCCTCACTCATTAGGAAGGTCATTTGTGCTAATAAATCTAGGCTACTGAAGGACGTAGTACAACAGTCATAGTTACATTTCCATAGGAATTCACGAGATAACATTTTGACAAGCATTTCGTTGTGAAGTCAAGTTTTTAGACAGTAAGTGTTGCTATTTTACGCTCCACTGTGTTATTTGCAAGCGCTTAAGTGTCCATTATTTCACGGAGGATTTATTTTACTCCTAAATAGACGTTCCAAT
This sequence comes from Ladona fulva, assembly GCA_000376725.2. Classification (NCBI taxonomy): domain Eukaryota; kingdom Metazoa; phylum Arthropoda; class Insecta; order Odonata; family Libellulidae; genus Ladona; species Ladona fulva. Next base: position 599,572 of record KZ308411.1, read on the forward strand.
TGTCCACGAACATTTATTGACCTTACATCGTGAGTCGTAAATTCAAAATTTCCTTCATCTTTGATATTTTATTGTAAAAATGAATTAATTGAAGGAAATTAATTTCAATTTAATATATTTTTCAACTTCAGCACTCTACTTTAGTTGATTGGATTTTTTCATCATGAGAAATGAGAATTGGGTTTGCCAGAATCCCGAAATGGAACCAAAAAGAATTCTCATCGGTTATCACTGATGAGGTTTTCTTTTTCGGCAAAACATATTCTTCTTTAAATCCCGCAATTGCTCCACGGAAGGAATTGATACGTTTTCATATACCTCAGAAACATTAATGGATGAATTATTTGAAATTGATCACGCAGAAATTGTTCTCTATAACCTCGATATTATGATTCCTTTGTGTTTCAGAAATATTCCTCCAATTTAGTCCGCGGAACCCATTTACGGCGGTATTTTAACGCAGGATTTTACCCAAATTTAAAATAAATGGGCAAATATTTCCTTTCTATACACATGATTATACATCTTAATACTTTAAACAGATTTGAAAATGCCTTAGTGAAAAATAGCTCCTAGAATGCTAGCTCAGAGAAAGTCGTCTTAACCTTTGGCCCTTGTCCTCACAGCAGCAAATATATATATTAGGTTAATATATTTTAGGACCTTAGACAAGTTTCAGGCGTCCTAATTTTGCATGAAAAATTTCCGATCAAATGAAAGAAAAATAGGTGACCCTGCCATGCTTTTAGGTGCTCTTCACGGTGAAGGTTGCGCGCTGGAAGAATAGAGGAATAATAGACATCGACTCGTGGAAAATTAACAGCAGAACCGATAATGACTAGTAATATTAGTTATTCACCTACTCTATAGACCAGATTACTCTCTCTCCCCCTTTTTCAGAGTTACACCATTATCCATACATCCGCCGAGGGACGCATGTGCCGATATCAAGAGTGACGATACATATTTGTTGAATATACCTACATCATCATTTACATACTACATAGTTCATTTATCATCTCTGTGTTTTCGCGTTTTTTTCGCCCCCTTTCTTGTGTGGGTGTTTTCCCGCATCCTGGGGTTTTTTCCAAAAACCTTCAGTGGAGGATTTTTTCCCCACAACCCAAATCTTTGTGTTTTTATAAGTATCTTTATTTAGTTATATGTGTTGGTTTATATTACCAATATTTTATATACTGTATTTAGAGTTTTTCTTTNTAGATTTAAGTTAATTTTTAGTTAATTATTTCCGTTATTAATGTAATATTAGTAGTTATGCAATGTAATATCTCCAGAAGTTAGGTGGAAGAGAGACCATTTTGGCCTAACCTCGCCGAAAGAATAAATAATAATAATAGTGTTGACGGAATTGATTAGAAAAGTCCATTTGAGCTTCCCCATTTATTATTCTCCGCTGCACATTTGAGTTTAACACATACTTTGGGGAACGCTAAACCTTACTTGCGCTGGTTGGAGCTCAGATTTTCAATCGCATAGGTATTACATAACAATAATAAGTGTAATGCGATAAAGTCACTCGTATGTATCTTAAATTTGCAGCACAGTGAACCTCACGTTTGTTAGTTAAGGTTTAATTTCTGCTAATAATAATATACATCATGTACATCCTGTTTCGTGCCTTGCTGTTTTGTGTTTGCTGTTTAGAAACTCGCTTGGAACGGTCTCGTAAAACCAAGCTTAAACCTGAGACCAGTTTATCTGTCTCCTAGATTAACCGTTCCCGGATTATAGGGAGTCTTCTGTGGTGTGAATATCCTTAAAAATTTATAACATCAAATAAGAGGCTCGTGGAAATAGGACAAGAAAACCAAAACATTGGATTTGTAATTTTTTAATAGTATCTCTGTTTTTTAACATTCATACTTTTCAGCGCAACAATAAGTTACATAGCAGGTTCTTGATTCTGCTGTTTAATATAATTATTAATCCAACGATGATGGCTAAATTGAATAAAAGAAATAATACGCCAAGAAGAATTATTTCTTTGAGATCCGTTCGATTCCATTTGCTGTAATAAGTTATTTAGACGTGAGCAATTTTCCATCAATTGTAGCCATCGTCTGTAGAAAATTCAATCGTTCATTAAATCAGTTATATCACAGGCTTTCTCATCGAAACAAAATTATGGGCATGAAACGATTTCAATAATTAAAAAAAGGAAAATTTATACAAATTTGTTCCATGGCTTTGATTTCCATCTTGTTAAGAGGAAGTTATCTTTTAGTTCGTCTCGAGCTCTATTTAAAAGGACGAAAACTTCATCATTATGACAATAAGAAATCACCCGAACGTCGTTATAACTTATAAAAAGTCTCGGAATTGGTATTTCACATCTGAACACTTCAAGATCCGAAGACACATCCAAGGAAATTCCTTTGTCATGACGACGATTCGAATCACAAGACCAGCATTCAGAACTTCTTCACTTCTCGTTTCTCTTCATTTGCTGGCAGACACTGAAACTGGAAGTGAAATATTATGAAATCCAAATTGTGCCATCCAGGCGCGTTTCCACGATTTAAGCGCTTTCACAAAAGACGAAGGCTTTTCGGGGCTCTTGGATTGCCAAGTAGGTAGTGCGTTCGCCTTTGGTGAAAGTGGTTCAGTGTTAAATTCATGGTGAAGGCCCGTGGGAAATTATTATTATTATAATTGGTATTATTATTATAAAATATACACGTTACATATGGACAATTGTCCGATGGCAACGTCGCATATGCATAAAAAAAGAAGACGGGGAAAAAGAAAAAACATCTACACACATCCAAGGCATATACAAAAGTCCACAGCACTCATTATGTCCAACAATACTACACAAATTACTATACAGAAGTTACAGTAAAGAAGTTCAACACAGAAGTCTTAAAGCAAAAGATAAAAACAACCATAAGATAAAAAACATAACATACATTCAACAAACAAATTATCGTGAAAATCGAGAAGTTATAAATATATTGTTAACATTAATAAAACTTATTTTGGGTATGTCCTTCCATTCTTAGTCGAAATTTTTTGTTTGACCTTGGGAAGGGGTTAATAATATCTTCAGGTAATTCATTCCATTCTTTTACAGTCCTGCTTACGAAAGAATATTTCCCAAAGTCCTTTTTGGATGGCTCGACATATATCTTGCACGAATGATCATTCTTACCTATACATCATGGGCCTTCTAACCTGTCCTGAATCTCTTGCCAGTTCGGTTTTCCTGCATACGCCTGATACAACCCCATCATTCTGTTAACCCTCCAACGATGTTTCAGTGTAACCCATCCCACTCAATGACCTCAACTATCCAACCCAACCCACTCAATGACCTCAGCTATCCAACCCAATGCCCTCAGCTATCGAAGTAATTTTAAAAATACTACTATTGCGAGATCGCGTTGCCCTCTTATCCGGGCAACGGATATCCTGGGATCATATTGTGACAAATATAAGTGGATAAACTATATTGTCACATATATGATATACTCAGATCCGCGCCCAGCCGCCCGGGTTCGAACATAATTTGCCGCCCCTTAAAATTAACACCAAAATCATACATTTCCTGATTTGCCGGTAAAAATCTGTAAAACCCGTTTAATGACTTCGCTACCCAGCTTACATTGGTCAAAAAACATCATTAACAATTCAATGTGCATATTCCGTATGCTGATATAGTGAATAGTCATTAGGAGTTCATAGTTCACATTACTTTTATCATTATCTTAGCAGCAAAAGTCTCCGGAAGTGTCAATAAAACACGCAAAGTCGTTTGTAAATTAGGAAAGACTCCGATCAAATCTCTAGTAAATATATGTTATGTAAGTATATGTACCTGAAGAGGATTTTCTGGTACCAGAAAATCTTTTATTGATTCCATTTCTTCGATTAAATCCACTGCGCAAATATTCCTTTCTTGTCTTGAGTCATCCATAATTCTTTCCTCTAAATGTTTGCAGATCTTTGATTTAATGATTTTCCTAGATAATTCAAACAACAAATAATGCTGCCGTAATATTAATAATGGATGGCTACGCTTCTGTTACCGCCCTTAAGATGCTGCCGTCCGGGTGTGATAGACCCCTCGCACCCATAGGGTTCTGGATATTCTTATGAACATTTTAAATGCGTTTTATCTTAATATTCAGATTTGAAGTAATCAAATAAAAAAGGCGAGTCAGTTTAAGCATACGAGGATATTCGTTAAACTGTAATGAAAAATATAAAAGCTTTTTCCTCAAACAGAGGTTTACCTCTGCGGAAATTCATTGAGGACGGACAGAATCGACAAGTATTGTAAAATATCCTTTTATATCGACTTCTTTAGATCGAATTTTGTTAATGACAGCCTTCTTGTGATGCGCGATCCTGAGAACTGATGATTTTTAAGAACGTAAATGCGAATAACTTACATTTATCTAATCTAATGTCTTCATTATGTTCGAGGGCCACGTTGGTCTCTCCGGAGAGTTTCCTTCCTCTGCCCTCCGAATTTCTCTTACAGCGATTGGCGAACAGCGGGCGGATGGCCGGGGTGAGGAGTTCGATTCTGAGATCTGCGGGGTCCGTGGGTCCAGTCAAGAAGGAGACGATCATGCCTATCGAAATACTGAGACACAGCCCAAAAAGTGTGTAGAGTATGTAAGATAAGCGGAAGAGTGGGAATGGCTCCTCCACTGCAGATGGTGCCTCCGTTGGCACGAAGTAAAACCTGGAAGAACATTATAAAGAATCGTTTTGATTTTGAATACTGGAAAAACTGATCATCAAATTAACACGAGGACGTGCTTTCAAGTTTGAGTTTGGAAAACAGATGTCTTAATGATAATTCGGAAACAAGAGGTTAGATGTAGAGAGTCTTAACTCTTTCCCGACGAGTAATACGTAGAAATTCCTCTCGGATTCCCGACAACCTACCCGTCTGAACCCCAGAGAGAATTTTCTACAAAAAAAACTATTATTTTCATGCCATCGACTTGCACCGATTATGCGATGAATATTCCCTGTAATTTATCTGATTATATTAGAATGGAATTGGCCACCGATGGCCAAGTTAATTAATATTCCGATATCTCTATACAAACCTTGTTGATGGGTTTTGGAGTTTTTGAAGTAATAATTGACTATTAAAATAAAGGGAAGACAAGGAGTGTGCTTTTTCCACAGGTTTGTCTCGTGGAAACCTGAGGAAAAAGTACACTCCTGTCTTCCCTTTATTTTAATGTGATGGAGTTCCACAAAACTACGCCTTCCTCCGTGGAATTTATATTAATTGACTATATTAGTTAAGGAATTTCCATGTATCGACTCTTCAGACAATAATAATTTTTGTGCTCTTTTGAGATCAAAATTCAATTGCTCATTTCACTTTTATTGTTTTGAGATTTTTAATTTTCTCTTAACAACGTCGAGGTTTCGTTATATCAAAAGATATACTTTAGATTAGTATTGTAAATGAGTTAAATAATCACTTTATTTTCATAATAAGTTACGGAGCTCTTTTTCATAGTGGTCATTGATTAACTTTAGATTCTCCATGTGATTTACTGGAATTCTTTTATTTTCGCAATTTTTTCTAAAATTTTCATGCGACTTTGCATCTGACGCAATTTTTATCGTACCTTTTCGATTCTAGATGAAGAGATGCGGGAAACATGGCGAATATACTTCAGAAACTCCTACTCTTAAAAACTCTCAGCAAAAATTTCGCCTTCCAAACTTTTCTTCTACATTCAGCCAGTCTTTCCGTTAACCGAAAATCGTTATCAATGAGAGGTTTAAAAATACTTCAAGAGCCGTTATGCCGGCGCTTCGAGTCTTTCTCTCTGTTACCCAAACAGTAAGCAAGGGAAAGGAAACAGATTAACCGATCTTGGTTTATTAAGCAACGTTATGATATATTTCGACTTTAAAATGTTTATTTATATTACGCACTTAGTATTACGATACAGTGTTGTGTCAAGAGTGATGTTTCTAAGGGATTGGTAAAAATTCTAAATCCAAGCTTGGTCTACGAAGGACATCGAGCTATTATTATAATTTTATGCCATTTTTTCCGATTCAATCAAAATCCCAAATTTCTGTACAGTTTTGGTTTGATACCCTGGTACTACGAATATTGACCCACATTATTTTGAATCCAGTTTGAAATCACTGCTTAAGATATCCACAGTATATCTTTGAAACACTGAAAATGAATATTGATTCTGATATTTCTTTTATGCGACCTTCAAATAGTATTCCCTAGCTGTAACTGATGCAGAAAATTTCAACGCTCAACCAAAAGTTTCGCAAAATAGTTTTTTAAATTAATTTAAAATAATAATAATAATAAAATAAAATATAAAAATGTCTGTTTTCTCAATCTCGCCGAAAATGAAAGTCGGGTTAATATTGCCATTATTATTATGAAATGTCAACTCACGTATTATTATTAAAGTCACCATGCGGCGTTGGGAACACACCATGTGTAAAATTGCAACCATCCACGGAAACAGGTTTTTTTTCGAAAGATATTTGGCCGCTGGCGACCGCTGCATGAGTTCCAAATGAAATGTAACCCATGATCACCAAACCGCATACTCCACCGGTTAATGCTCCCTGAAATTTAAGGGTAAATATAGGTAGATAAAGGACACTAGTCAACCTTTGGAAAAACTTAACGGTTAAGGAGTTTTATCACTTTTTGTCTGAAAACAGTATTTTTGCATTACCAAATGAATTACTACTTACACACTTAACACTCAATATACTTCCAAATGTAGTGCCATTATAAATATTCATTATTTCGGGTATTATCATTTATTCAGTATTACTAAACTTCGAATCAGTGTTTCATCTAGGGTGTTAAATCCATCGATTATAGTAAATTTTCAATTTTACCTATTTCATGAATTGGCTCTCAAATATAGGTACCTGATTCTAGTAATTATCAATGTAATTTAGTGATAATCGATGCAACGTATTAATTTGACCTTTATTTACCTAATTTACCTTAGAGTTGGCCCAAGGGAAGAACATTCCCAGCATAAATATGCCCAGCAATGGTCCACTGGTAACCCCTCTGAAACTGCCCGAAACCTAGAAATGAAAAAAACTTCAACATTACGAAAATTGGGTTCTTGGGTAAACTCATCATAAATTATTTAGATAAACCTTTTGATGTTTACAATACAATGGAAGAATTGGGATTTTCAACAAAAATTGATTCACTGACTACGAATTACCAATTACAACGAATGAGCTAAATCATAAATAAATCCTTTTTATAGAAACAGTACTCCCGATTTACATCAGTTAATATATATTTCCGAATGATGTCTATTGATTTTATATATTTCATAAAGTTTTTAAAATTGTATGAAAAATGGTGAATAAAGTAACAATTAATCAGGAAAATCTAGTGAAGAATTTAGCGGTTAATCATCTTTTGGGTGAGAGAGATTTTTTTGTTTACTATGAACTGCCTTCAGATATAAATCATAAAATATGCGTAGGTTTTGTATTAAGGTAATGCTTACTTGCAAAACAGCTCCCAAGTGTTCGATGACGAATACTATCCCCACGCATACAGCTCCAGTTATGACACAAATAATCTTCATGATAAAGGATGCCCGCTCCTCTGTCATTGCATGCTTCAGATAGGGGTGAATGAAATCTTCGTATATTACTCCGGACATTGAGTTGAGACCAGTAGACATTGAGCTGTAAAAGGTAGAATTTTCATTTATGAAAACAAGATGTAGTGGAAACAATGGGTGAAGCACATAAATGAATGATGATAAATATTTTTTTTCATAGGACATCATTCAGACAGGAATACCGGTTTTAGTTTTATACTAGCATCTTCAGGTTGTGAGAATCATAAGAATAATAAACACAAATCTAGTTAGTCATAGAAGGTTACCAGTTAAGTTCGTAAGATGGTTATTGCGATATCAATGTAATTTAGTTAATAACGATCGTTTCACGGTGTCATGAAGATAGCAGCATAATGACCTTTAGTCCTTTATATATTAATCACTCAAGAAAAGATATCCCGCTTTCTTAATTTATTTTTAAAATAACTTTGCAGGAAACGAATTCGACGGTCGTTGTATAAAAGAACCTTAAAACGCCGCGAAAACAATGATTCCGATTGCAATTCTAAGATTTAACTCTGAGATATTGCGGTTCACGCTCAGACGCCAGTGTTAACTATTTAAATTAAATGTAGTATTAATATTGGGGCGGAAAAGTTCAAATTTTCTACAAAAAATCAGCAAAACTTTTTGTGTAGAGTTTCATCATGTATAGCTGTAAAAAATGGACCTTGTGGAAAAGAAATAAGAATAGGGTTGGAGCATTCGAAATGTAGACATGGAGTAGATTGAAGAAGGTACGTTGGACAGACAAAGTTAGAAAGGAAAGAGATATCCTAAGCGCCATAGGAAGAGAAAAAGTAAATGGTTGGAAATATATTAAGAGGGAATTAGATAATTAAAATAATTTAGAAAGATCGGTAGAGGGGCAAAAGAGATTGGTGAAAAGAAGGCTAAAAATTATATATGACAAAAAGAAATGGAGGAGAAAAGGAGACCAAGGAAAAGGCCTGGGATAGAGACTAATGTAGGCGGATGAGACCTGCTAATAGGCAGAATATTATGTACTAATATGTAATAGTGTATTACATATATTATTTAATTCATACCTCAATGCTGCGCTGAATACTCCAGCCATGAAGAGACCTGGCAGTCCGGGAATTTTGTCAGCTACGTCCATGACAAAGTAGGGCAGTAACTGTTCAGAAGCTCGCACAACCTAAAGTTAACAATTATTCACACCGTAAGATAAAACCATCGCGGATCTAATAGTCTGTTTTACGTAAAAGAGGTCAACTCATCAATACACTAAGGATAAAGGCACATTTTCACATTTGCTTTTATATTCCTTGGATATTTATGTGGATGATTTTCTGATAAGAAAACCTCATTCGAAACAGAACATAAGTACTCGTATGTACGTAAATACAATACACTAACATAATTTTCTGTGCGGTTACCACGTATTTCGTCTCGTTTATTCGCAATACAGATCCATAATTCCCTACCCTTGCATACATCCTCTGCTTCCCACGCTTCCGTACATCTTCTCAAGCATTTCCCTTCATTTTCTCTTCGGTCTCTTTCCACACAAGTATCCCATTCGCTACATTCAATTAGCTTTCTCTCGGTCATCCCTTACCGTTTCTCAAGTTATCCTCGTACATCATCTTAATCAAATCATTCGAATGATTAAACTCACATATTTCTCGAACGCGAACTGTTTAAATCACGTGGAAAAAGAATTTTCATGCATGTACGTACTTTGGTTGTGACCAAATCGCAGTCGTAGTAGGAGGCGAATATGAGCATTCCGGAGTAGAAGCTGAGGCAGGTGATGAACGTGACTCCGATGGCGAACACGACGATCATTCTGCATTAAATAAACAAAATCAAGCATTTATCTAACTAGGTAAGCCTTAAACATCTATGTAACATTTTTACTGGCCTCAAGAATACCAGATATACATGGATCGAAATTACTTTTAACATTCTCTAGGAGGAAGGGACATGAAAGTCTGACAGGATCGGTACTCGAACCCGGGTCTTCGCAAGGATAAGGAAAGGTGTTTTTTTGACATTGCACGGTAAGCCGTTTGGATGATCCCAAGGAATAACAAGTGTGAAGAATAGGGACTTGACTGGGACTCGAACCCAGGTCTCACACTTTCCGGGCAGGTATTCTAAGTAGCAATTCCCAAATATTGTGAAAGAGACTCGGCATGGTAGTTGTGTTTTGAATACCTGCCTGGAAGGTGGGAGACCTGGGTTCGAGTCCCAGTCATGTCGCTATTTTTCACATCGTGAATGACCTAGCTATTGAGCTATCTTACCAGACATTTTGACATGCCCCATGTCTATAGCATCTCTACTATTTTGCTTCACGACTATATACCACATCTCTGCTAAAAGTTTGGTTTTTCTGTGACTCCTGGTCATTGTTCCACAAAGGTGTGACGATGACCGAGTCATGGATTTGCGCGAATTTACCGTGTTTTGATTTGGTTTACGTCGACTCACATAAAGCAGGAGATCGATATTGACTCCTAATGTATATCATTTTAAAGACAAATAAATACTCTTTCGAACGATGTATAACATGTCCCAATTTAATAGCAGATAATCAATGGGCAACGCGTCAAAGTCCAGGTCTATACTATTTGCAATCCGACAGTAAATGTTATGGCATCCCCCAGATGGGGGGATGACTATGGAAGACCCGGGGTTCGAGTCCCGGTCTTGCCAGACTTTATTCAAATCAGTTTCTACTTAGAAATATTCCTAGTAGCAAGACTTTTCGTGTAGTAACATCTTCATTCTTTTTCTTGAGTTACTTGTAAATATCCAGGGTGTCAAAGTTTGCTTAAATAGGGTTTCCTGTTATTGAATTTACAATGAATTTTAGTGACTGTGAACGGAGAGATACGTTGACATATCTCAAGTTGGAAGACAAGAGAAACGTTGATTTCTGCCATTGAAAGAATTACCAAACATCGTCAAGTGAACAATCAAACACAATCAAGTGTTACTACCTAAATTGTACCTAAAGAATCCATAATTACCATTATTATACATGGGTTAGATGGAAGAGGAGATTGTTGCTCTCAGTCTCGCTGAAATAAAGACTTTTATTATTATTATTGTTATATTATTGGGATGAGGAGGAAAGGTATTAACTTAGTACTGATTTGCGGCTGGAAACCCAAGGATAAGCGGAAGTTAAATACAGTGACGTGGGACTCGAATCCAGGTCTCCCAATCTACCCTGAATACTTGCCCGGAAAGTGGGAGACCTGGGTTCGAGTTCCAGTCATTTTTTATTTCGCTATTTTCACTTCTGTTTTTTCTTGGATCCTATCATTAGTGCTTCGGTTATCCGTTCAGTAGCTCTAAATTAAGATTAAATAACTTAAGGCTCAAGAGCAGAGGATCTCAACCAGTGGTATACTGATGGTATTCGGAGAAGGGTATGGAGCCGCATGAATGACAATTGATGAACTTCCGGGTCAAAAATATAAAAAATAATGAATGAATTAACAAACAAAGATTGGCAGCTGAAAGAATTATAATTGCTATCAATTGGTGACGTATATATTTTCATTTTTGTTTCGGGGGTGCATCCATAGGGAAAGATTGAGAACCCTTGATTTGAGTGAATATCATAAAAAACTTGATATATTACATTTGAGCTCTTCGGATGTTAGCCATAGCAAGGAACCGCTGGACCATGGATTGATTGACAGAAAGATGAGTTCCCCATGTGAAGGCAGTTCCAAAGGCCGTGTTCCAGAACGTGTGTCGAATTGTTGGGTCTGGACTCATACTGGAAGATGAGCAAAGACATATTACTCATTGAGATAAAATTAAATACTGTGGTGGAATTTCATTGATCAATTTTGAGCAAGGACATCTTCAAAAGCAGCGAAAACCATTTTGGAAAAATGGAGAATTTGTTGTATATTAAAATCAACTGCATGGGCTGTGACTTCGTGATAGACGATTCCATGAGCCGAAACTATGGTCGTCTTTCAAGAAGTAGATTTGTATTTTTATATTATATTGCGTATATCGTTTGTAAAAGTTCGACTTTTCCTTATTCCTTTTTGTATAGTAAATATCTTAATATCTCATTTAATACGTCTCATCTTAAAATTAGGTCGGAGCTATACTTTTTTGTCTAAAAACGAAAGATTTTGAATCGATACCGACGCTTTGACTTGGAAAATCATTTTTCGTTTCACAACTTTTTTATTAAAAGTACGAAAAACATTCAGAATGAATAAGAAACATTTTAGCAGTAAATTTGAGGGAATAATGATTTGAATCTGTTTTTTTTTATTTTAAGTTTACATAAAATTTTACTATGTTATGCAGCCTTCGGTCAACCTTGCATCGGTCAAAGGACCAACGCTTGAATGGAACTCGTCTAATTCAATATACGTTTTTGCTTCAGATTGAACTAATTATAACAGAGCGTCCAACCGGAACTGAACCGAAAACCCAAAAAACGTTATTTTTGCCGAAGTGATCCGTGCCCGAACCGAAATATTCAAATCTTTGAAGTTGAACCGATACTGGAAAACGTTATATTTTCCGTACCGGTTATCGGTTCGCATTCTCATCAAATGTAACAGTAATTACATTTGACGATGAGATGATTTGATGTAACTGCAGTTACATTTAACTAACATACGCAAAGGTGACTTCTAACTCACCCCTGAAAATTTAAATAACTTGACTTACTTTCTGATTATCTATTTTGTTACAACAGTTTTATTATAAACTTTAATTAAAAGAAACAATATAAAAAGGACACTTGCGATACATACATCTAAGAAAGAGATTAATGTATTGGAGCGCAAAAGAACCAGAACGGTGTCTTCATTGAACCGGATAGGAAATCATAACAAAATAATTACGAAATGAAGCCCTGAATCACATTTCTTCCAATTGTCAACTTTGAGAGGTACTTACTTGAAAAATTCCAGTCGTCCACTCTGTTTATTCCTTTCCCAAACAACGTCCACTCCTCCCACGGCAAGAGTGCCAATGATGACGACCAGTATCATGGCGCAGAACATCATGACTGTCTGAAGAGCGTCCGTCCATACTACAGCCTTTAGTCCTCCCTTAGGAAAACAATGTTTATGGATGTACGTATAGTCGAAGATGAATTCAAGATTCGTTGCATTTTAATCCAGAATTGTGGAGGTTGTATAGAAAGGTAATCAACTCACCAAACTGGTGTAGAAGATGCAGACGACACACACCAAAGGAGTAATTAGATGCAAGTTGACACCAGAAACTGTGGGAGCAATCGATCATTATGAAGAGTGATATGTATATAAAGATACCATCAGTAATTACATCGAATGTCTATCTTATTTCACTATGTTTTAAAACTATCACGGTAAAACATTGGAATGATTTACTCTTGCGAAAGAAGTTTTCATATATCATTGAGTTCGAGGAATCTAAGTCTGATGAAAAGTTGAAGGGTTTCCTTAATTTTTCTCAGAGAACTACAGGTGTATGCTGTAACTCTCAACTTCTTAGTTTGGTGGGACCCTATGCTATATATTAGCTGACGTCTGTTCGAGTATAGATCGGTCACGAGGGAACTCTAGAGATGGAGGGGCATTTTGGAACTTTTAAATTACAATGAAGCAACTTTGAAATTTCCACATAATTTGACTTCCATGGAACAAATTTAGAGATGTAAATTATTTGGTACACAAAAATATTATACGACACACGACTGTATCGCGTTACTCTTCATTGAGACGTTTAGTAGTTATGGCGTAACATATATATGAAATGGGTATAGGTATAATATACTACAGATTATAAATTTTCGTATAAATGTACAGTGAAAAGTTTTAGTCGATCTGCGATTCCATGAATGACAATTTAAAAACACCGATACATTTATGAAAACTTCTATCAACAATAAATTAATTTTTAATATAATAATCATTAAATTTTCTAAAATAATTTGCTAATATTATTTATCTAATACTATTTTTCTAAAATTATTTTCCCAATATATTATTTCTAATTGGTGGTAATTACTTTGGCTGAAGGCTAAGGCAGGAACGTATATCACAATAGGTATATACAGAAGCTGAAAATAGAAAAAATATTGAGTTACACATTAAAGTAAATCGGATGCAACTCTCATTGCATATGAATTTTATCTCTAAATAGTTTCATATAAAGATTGAATTATGACTCACGTTGCTGATGACGAATAGAATTGATCCGAGAAGTCTCACTTTCCGGTCGAAACGTATCTCGAGGTACTGGAAAAGAGGTTTCATTCTTAGACAGTAACCGTAACGATTATTTAAAATAATGCTTCTTGCTTACAAGTACCTCATACGAAGTGTTCAGTTGCAAATGGTAGAACACCGGCATGAAAAACACGCCGCAAATGGATGCTGCTATGAACAAGCCAACAAGTGTGGTGCAGTATTGCGTTCCGTACGTGTACATTTCTGCTGACATTCCTAGCAGTGTGATTCCTGAAATGTAGCTAAGGGTATCTTTATTGTCGTTAGGAAGTGGAGGAAAAATTTTAATATTCAGGCCCGGTATTATAATGTATACTTAAAATGGACTTTAAGTAAAATTCACTTAAGAGTTCAGTATTACATTGCTTTTTTTAGAGTTAAAGTGAAGATTATCGTGCCTCTCAATGCTAATTCATCATATATGTAGTAGATTTACTTTAATCTTCACTTCAACTCTAACAAAACATTATAATACGAGGCCTTAACCCTTTCCCCTTTAAAGTACGAGCGAATCTGGGCGGTTTATGAGGGAAAGGATTAAAGGGAACTTTAATTTAAGTCCATTTTAGTATACATTATAATACCAGGCTTCAGCCTTTTATGGCTGTGTGATAGACATAAAGCGCTAATAAAATTTCCGCCTAGTTGCAAGAGACATCATAGACTAAATTTTTTTTCGATAGTTGAAGGATGTGTAACTCAGAAATAATGATTTATCATGATTATGTATTTTGCCAAAATTATTAGTGAATATCTGTTAGTAAATTTTTAGCCAGAAAGCCGGTTTTAGCTGCGTCCTCTCCAATACTAGCCATCAAATATATCCGATTTTCGTTAACTTTGCCGACGGTATCCTACTACTTAGATGAGCCTAGTCCATCTTCGAAAATAAGGGAGGTAGCGTTTACTGAGAGAATAGCTATTCGCGAACAGCATTCGTAGCATGACTGGGAAAATACTCCTCAAATGGTCCCCTTCTCTTCCTCTTTTTTGGTATCGGTGGAAGGGATGAGGATCCAACTTGCCTTTTGGCTGGTGAATTCACAGGTATGCCATGGTAGAATATATATGATGAACCAAAGTTACGGAAGTGCTCTGATTAGTAATTGGCCGTATTTACAATGCTGATTATTATATTTTATCTGATTATTGGGTATTAGTTACTTTAATGATCATTTTAACTAACCATTAGCGATGATATAATAATTGTAATAAGTAATAACTACACAATGAAAAAGGTTACGGTGACTTGGCTAGTAAAGGCGTGCACCTAGGAAACATCTCAAGAAGAAACGGACATAAAAAAGTCTGAGGGGGGTCGGGAATCGAACCCGTGTCTCCCAATTATTCGGTTGGTTGCTCTAACCATTAAGCTGTCAGCCCAAAACATTTCTCCATTCCATTTGGGAGGTGTAGTAGGCAAGAGCACGTGATTATAACAACCAACAGGGAAATTAGGAGATCCGAGTTCGAGTCCCGGTCCCGTCAGACTGTTTTTCATGTCTATTTCTCCTTGGGAACTGATCATTATTTTTATCCAATGGGATTTCTTTGTCTGAAGGTTTCGGTTTGAAGAAGTTTGATGGTTTATTTATTTTCCCAGTGCTCTCACAAACATCTGTTTATTGGACAGTTAAAGGAGAGGCGTGATCGGTAAACGAACACACTACTATTCCCTAATTAGAAAGATACAGTTAGCCGGGACTCGGCCTGGGATATTCGGGATGAAGAGCAAGCACACTATAACAACTTATAACAACTGCCACCAAGTTTAAACAAAATTATTTATCATTCCATAAACCACTCAATGAATCCTTGCGAGACTATTCAGACTTTCAATTCTAATTCAAATTATGATCATGAGAGGAAAAGTGAAAACGTATGCAGGGGCTCGGCACTGTTCTCCAACTAACCTGGCTATCAGAGACATGGAAACAGGAGTTATCCCCATGTTTTTCCCTCCCATCAAATACTCTGATGTAGTGTTTTGTTTCTGTTTGGCGAAAAAGGCGAAGTACACTCCGATGAGAGCTGATAGCACGAGCATGATGGCAAAGAGGCTGAAGTCAAGTGGGCTGAAGTAGTGTAACTTGGGGGACCAAGAATGGGGCGGATGGAAAGTTTCGGACAACACGGTGAAGCCATTTCTCGGCGTGGTCTCCATTGGCGGGAAGACCTTGAGGAAATATCGCTGGACGGAGAATCCCCGGATGGTACCTGCAATAAAAACAAAGAAAATTATTGCAATTCTTCTTCCAAGCCATCAGCCGTTTTTATCCTTAACGCTTCAACAGGCGTTCCTAAGATGGAGAGTGTCTGTGATTTTCTTCTTTGATCGTCGGATCAAAATTTTGTGTTAAGTATCCTCGGGGATGCAAGGAAGGTTTCTGAGGCTAAATTTTGACTAACTAATATCATGAGAAACTGTCATCAGAAGATCCTAAACCGTGATAGTAAATGAAATGAAGACTCGTACGGTTGAGGAGTTCCTGATTATTCATTTACCTTCAGAGAAATCATGATATTTATAAGAGTTTGGAAAGGTTGAATTTTACCATGCGTGTTCTGATTGCGAATTGCCATTTTAATTATATAATTGTTATTATATACAACTATATTATTTAATATTTATTATCATCGAATTCTCGCTTTTCATTTTTTTTATGTTAGCTTTGAAACTGGAAAATGTTTTGACGGAAATTGACGTCTTGAACATGATAAACATTCAATGCAGTTAAGGGCCATAGCAGGTTTGCAAGACGAAAATCGTTGGTGATATCGATAAAATCATAAAGTTCTTTGTTTTGCAGAATTATGGGTGGTAGAGGAGGCTCGGATTGATTATTGACTACTACAAATATTTCAGCTCAATAACGATGATCATCTGGTAACAGATCGCGCAGTCGTTTACTGCGTTTCTCGATTGGTGTTCAGCTGGTTTCCTAAAATCCCATTTACTGATGAGGTATAAAGATATTAAGCCGCTACTGACTTGTTATACCCCATACTCGTTAGGAAGGCACTCACTCAGTAGCCAGTGCAAATCCGCCTAGTCCAAGTCAGAAAAGAGAGGAGGCAGCGCTTCCGTAGCAGGAAAAAGCATTATGCATAGCGGGAATTATCCGTCAAAAGACCCCCATCTCCTCAACTTTTTCTCCTCTCTCGGGACGTCGAGTGCCTTCCAAAGGCGAATTAGGTATAACGTAAATACAACCAGTCGTGTCATAGCAAGATTAGGTTAATATCAGTCATCATAATAGTATTCCTAATATATCGGATCAACAATTTCAACGGCTTAATTAACAATTTTATTGTACATCGATCGTAATGAGATTCTGTGTTTACAGATTCTTATTTCCATTTTTCAATTTTCTGTAAATATCCCCGAATTTGTACTTTAATCGAAATTGAAGTAACTTTGTACTGTATTCTTAACAAAAATAAGAAGCTGCTCAGGAAATTACACGTGTGGATAAAGTTTTCGCGTTGCGAAATTATTAAGGTCAGTGACCTCTTTTCTAAGCTATTTGTGAAGCCGTAGAGAACTCGGATGTCAGGTGCCAAGTGAATAACTCTGCAAAATTTCTCGGAGGCATTTCGCATTTGCTTAAAAGTTTAATTGATGTATCGTAGATGTAAAAATGAGTGATTATTTCAGATCGCTATTGGTGAATAATAAATCCTTGAATATCAGTGACTTCAGAAACATTTTATTAATTATCTCTTGAATAATTCGGGGACCACCTTATTTGTGAAAGTATTTAGAGATGTAAAGATATCTATTTGCTCTACCTTAATAGTGAGCTTATCGACCCAAATGTCCAATCTGTGTCAAGCACAAAGAGGATGGTCTACTTAATTGAAAGATTTTTTGATGATCGACTACGTCATTTAGAGATATATATAGAATATATATATATATATATATATATATATATGTATTTTATATATGCCTGTATTGTACATATAGGCATACAATATTGTACAACCCGTTGAACACTACTCAGTTCTTCCCAACCTCTTCCTCGGCACACTTGCGTATCCATTTAATGTTTCTTTTCATGTGCCAGTTTTTGGTGGTCCGTTATTAATGCCTAGAGCTATATTTGGTTTATAACCGTTAAATACAAAGAAATCTTAAGTATAATCAGTACGAATTCCCTTAGGATGACGGAATATCTACAAAAATGAAGCGCGCACGCTCATTACGTGCTCAAATCCCGCGTGAAATGTGTACATACATTTCACGCGGGATTTGAGCACGTACTTGGGTATTTCGCGGTATGCAAAGAGCTTTCATATGGCGCAATAGTGTGCCACGAATCACCGGTTGGGAACTTCTGCTGTAACCAATTCCATGTGGTCCAGTAGCTCTTTCGCAAAAATCTCATACAACTTCTACCTTTAGTACTGGTAACCAATGTGGGAAAACAGTTTGTTTATATACATCTCTAGAAAACGAGCACCGCACTTCCTAAAAATTTAACCGCTAGAACACAATGTAAGCGCCGACCTCCGATATAATATTAGTATTTTAAAGAACAACAAAGTACTGAAGTAAGAACATTTAGTTGTTTTAAACAGACCATTCATTCCACCTGGGATATTCCGCAATGAATTTTCTTGCGGTAAATCATCAAATATGCTTATTTCTGTAAGATATCATTCCTCCAAGTAACACCAACACATATCGTTACAAGTTTAGCGTATGTACTTCATGTACTACAAGTATGCACTTCATCCGCTCTCCGCGAGGACGTAAAGAAGCCAATGCGGCTGCTGAGGGCAACAATTTTGACACCATTCTTATAGCCCACTGAACGAAGAGTTGAAAAACCGACAGACCAAAAGTTAGTAGTTCTCGTCCAAAAGGATCACAAAAGCGTAATTGACTCTTAAAAAAATGGTTACATGAAATCACATAAGCGTCCACAAGTGATAATCCACCTTTCGTGGGTGGATGGAGAAGAAATGGACTCACCGGTCGCAGATATCTAGAGACGATCTTCCGCGTACGAGCGAACCGACGGGAATGAGACAAGTGCGGCAGCGTCGACCCGAAGAAGGTGAAAGTATCGGGAAACTCCAGCAGAATGTTCAACATTGAGACCGGGTTAGAAAAATTGCTCGCACAAAAATCTGGCTTTCTCCATGTTCAAGGTGGAGAAATCTTTTATATCAAAATGGCAAAGTCAGCGTTCATTTTCACAGCGTGTCAAATCCTCTTCACACGTTCCACGTTAGTGCGTTGCGGTCTCTCCTGACATTCTCCTTTTATTCTTTCTTGCGGTTGAAGCGGCGTGGCGATATTATACGCTTTTTTCGATGCCGTTTCGGAAGGAAATAAAAAGGAGTAATTTTTTCGATCCTAATACCAATAATCCAACACAGAATTTATAGTTTAATACTCTTAATCGACGGAAATGTAACATTTATCGAAAAGTTTAATTAAAAATTTTTTTTCGAAACAATATCATTTACAATTAAGAAAACCTTAGTTATCGGTGTCAGTGAAATTTCATCCTCCTATGTTGGTATGATTTTTTGAATGTGATTAATTGGCCGGGGAATTCGGGAAATTTTATAACAAATAAAGCGAAGAGATCATTAATATATCAATTGAATTGTGGGCAATCTGGCATGAGCAGCTAAACATACGTCTTTGCGAATGGCAAATCGATTTTTCCGAAATACGTTTTTCATTTCGTGAGTATATATTGTACATATAGGCATACAATATTGTACAACCCGTTGCACTCTGCTCAGTTCTTCCTAACCTCTTCCTCGGCACACTTGCGTATCCATTTAATGTTTCTTTTCACGTGTCTGTTTTTGGTGGTCCGTTATTAATGCCTAGAGCTATCTTTGGTTTATAACCGTTAAATACAAAGAAATCTTTGGTATAATCAGTACGAATTCCCTTGGGATGACGGAATATCTACAAAAATGAAGCGCGCACGCTCATTACGTGCTCAAACCCCGCGTGAAATGAAATAAATGAAAAGTAAATTTAAGTAGGCGTAAGAAACATTTATCCTCAAGGCCCCTTCGAATCTCAATGTCTCCACCGTAAGTTACCAAAAGCCCTGGAGAAGGAGTGAGGCTTGCAATGGAACATGAGGATTGAGGTTGTTCGTCGTTGCTCTCTTCATAGTAGACGGTGTTCACGAAAAGGGAAAACTTTTTCCGAAGCCAGAATTCGCCCATCGCCCAGTTTCGCTTCGTTACGTAACCAAACAAAGCGCGTGCAACCGGCCGTGAAAATGCACTTTCATTCAAATCTCGATTTTTTTGCGATAAAAAGATTTTCTTTGTGTGACACATGTGGAAGAAGTGGCATCTGTTTCCGTTCTCGTCCAGTTTTTTATTTTTCTTCACAACAGCTAGAATATTACGTATTTTTCAGGAGAGAAAATTGCTAAATTCATGGGCATTGCGAATGTTTTGTATTCATTGATTTGCACTAGGACCTAACCTTCTCTCACAAAACTCATCGTTCAAGTATACCAGCCTTAGCATATACGACTGGAGATATAAAGGTTTTCGTAATTAACACCTATATTTCCTATTATACAACAGGAATTTCAGCATTGAAAATAAGGAAGAATCAATTTTATCTTAGGAGGAAACGCTACACATGAGTGGCAATTACGACAGAAGTGATAGGCGTCTTCGATAAAATAAGGCCATTGAAATGTTGTTGAATAAGGTCATTGAACGTTTGCAGGATATGTGGCGAGGGGAAACGACAACCGTTGGACGTCAGTAGTTCTCTTCTGGGAACTGAGATATGTGAAGAGACCAAGAAGCGGATCATAGATCAGATGGAATGGAGACAACTCGGCGTAACCTGGCAACGGGACGCTCGAAACCAAGAGAAACATAGACCGTTACGCCTACATCCGTCGTCGGATTGAAAGCGTCTGTTGGTTATGATGTACAGAAAAGCAACAGAACAGAAAGCAAACATTCCTCTGATTATCTTACCTGACAAAGCCTAGTCTATTTCTATAATAACTATTACGCGTTGCATTGGACATATTTCGACCTTTTAAATAAGGAAGTGGTAATATATTTTTTTATCACCAAAAGGAAGATCTGAAGAGGAAAGCTTGGAAAAATATTGAAAATTAGTTCATTGACCCCTCCGTTTGAATTTAAGGTCACGCGGCCGTTATGTATGGATTTGCGGAAGGATGCAATTCTTATGTTTAATGAAACGTTGTTCATTCTTTTGGTAAACTTCGGATGGTTGATTCTGATTGGAAGCGTAAAATTATTTTCGTATATTTCCACGCATTGTTCATTTCATTTCATTGTGTTTTGTTCCATCTCAGCGCAATTGAAGGACGTACGATTATTGAGCAATCAGGTCTTTGCTCTTGCATTCACTCTTCAGTTGTAGTAGTGATGTTAAAAATGCTTCGACAGATGAGGTAATTTCGCTCCGGCTCCCTCCGGGAATCGAATCCGGGACCACATTCACGAAAGGTGACCGCGCTACCCACTTGGCTATCCGGGAGTCCTTTACTCTTCAACTACTCAGCACTCGATAATTCTCTCTGATTTTTGTCAAACTAGTGATTGCTTTGGATACCATTTCATTCCACGTAATTTATTATTGGTTTGTGTGGAGAGAGCATGTTTAACGCATGCCTCTGGAAAGGATTCGGGAGGTGAAGTGTGGAGTGCGGGAAGGCCAAGATTACGGTGGTGAAGCCGGGAAAGCAACATGTCTAAACCTGGGTAAGAAGATGATAAAGACGATTATTTTTAGTACAAGGAAATCATTATTATATACAAGTTGCTTACAGCATTCGAGAAGAACTGAAACTACGGCAGGAAAGCCTAACAATAAAAACTTATTTAACTTCATTAAATTACATCAATTAATGGCAATAAATTACAAGAGACGGGCACAATAGGAATTTTGCGTGGATAGCACATAAAATGTAGCACATCATGCATGAATTATATGTGATGTAGGTTTAGTTATGTTTAAATGTAGCTATAGAGATAATAAGAAACACGTGGTTTCCCAAACGGAGTATTCCGAGGCTTTAATCTTTTCAGAACAGATTTTAACTTCATAAACCCGACAAAAATGTTTACAAGGTAGGCTGAAAAGTATAATTTTGGCCGTGTGATCGGACTTAATAGAAACGCATCACTGATTCACAGTAGCAGGATGTGTATCCAGTTATTCACCTTATTTCATGTGAAATAAAAATAGTTTCAATATTTTTTAATCAGCGTACTTGTGTAGACAACCTTTGCAATTTTCGCATCCCTTGGTTATTCAATAACGACCAACGGTGTTTTTACTGACATAACAGACTCATTGCGAGGTGAAAAATACTACTGCGACAACGGGCTACTTCCTAAAATATTTGAAGTTAGTAGTATTCATTTCAAACACGAAAAACCGAAACAATTGTACAACTAAGATGCCTTATTTATTAACTTATATTTCTTAAACATCCCTAAAATTCATTCTAGTTGGAACTGTAACGACGGAAAGGTTATTAAGTAATAAATATATGTTAAAGTAAGTCGAAATCTACGAATTTCAAGTCATTATCAACTCTGATTTACGATTCAGACACGTTTGAACAGAAATTCAGTCATGTATGTATTTTTCAGTTAAGAAATCAAACATTCTCTGAAACATGAGTCTCGAACGAATCGTTATTCAAGCGATGCGCTCAAACGAGAGACGCCTGATCTTTTATTTCATTTCTTGATCTTGTATTTGGATATGACCTCATGCATATTTTCTTCTGCCTGTTTTTCAGATAGAATTACAGATATTTGTGCAATGTTAGAATGAATTAAGTTCGCATACGTTTATGGTAGAAGCAAATAGTCAATCTATAGAAAACATTATACATTATCCTCTCCCCTAATTCGCACCTGGTCCATTATCTGCTTGATATATTCAGCGGGAATTTTCTTAATACACTTCCTGATAACGTAGGCATAATTTCAAGCACATTATTTACATTATAAAAGAAGAATTATATTTCTGTGAACCTAAAAATGAATTGTAGATAACTGGCTTCAAAAAAACCTTTGGATTAATAGCTTAGCATATAATTAACGAGCTAAGGTACCTAATGTTGACCGACGGGACATATAAACGTATTTTCAGCTGAATTATAAATTTTTATTCAACATACTCTTCTATAATGGAATAACTTAATATTTCATTATAAATACGTAATGTACTCCCCATGCATTATATGTTATACGCGCTAATATCCGTTATCGCTAAGGCGAAGAATTTTACCATAAACCTGTTTTTACAGCCTTACTACGATTTTGTTCCAAATATTTAAGTATATAGTGAAGATAAAATTTTTGTACAGTTCCTTCTCTTATGTTTAATATTTTGAGTTTGTAGGTTGTTAAATTAGGATTTAATTTCGTAAAGAATAACATCGCACGATGGAAAAGCTTTTTTCAACATGTTCAACGTGTTAAAATATTAAACTCCGAGAAGTCGAACTCTAAAATATAAGGAAAAATAAAAAAATTGCCCACGTTTTTTTTATCGTGACGACATTTGACCACTCGCGAGGTTTCAAAATTTTACAAATTACGCTTATCGTATATGGGGCGAAAATCAGTGTTAAAAAACAAATATATATCACACTAGTCGATATATTTCATCCTTACCTTGCTCCAAACTTATGATTACCGCTTTAGCTGAACGAGGAGTCGATTGGATAGACGTTACGACGGCAGAATTGTTTCGAGACTAAGATTAAAACCTCTCCTTACCTCAAATTCTTCGCCTTGGCTGAGCAGTTCCTCTGGCGAAGCGTTGAGGTGCCTATCCGCGGAGGTTTTGTGCTGAGCCGACTGAAGATTGGACGAGATCACAATTCTAACACAATTAGGGCCGGCGTGGGTACGGAAAGGTCGTTTGGCGAGGATGTGGCCAATCATACTCAAATCAAGGACGGTGCTCCTCAAATGTTGATGTCTTTCACGCGGACTGCTAATCTTTCGAACTCTGATTGAATACACACACTCACGCTGATACCGGTGGGCGGTTTATTGTTATCATTTACATATTTAAAACTGCATATAGATTAATAACCAGGTGATAGTGGCTTATGTATTCTCAGTGGTACCAAAATGTTGAACCTTGATACCAATTTTGATGTCTGTATATGCACTTTTAAAATACGTTTTCTATAAATTAAAATATCCTCCTACCACTCTACCTTCCGTGTTCCAATTCTTCCGTGAGTAAAACACACTGAAAAACATGGTCAGAATTTAAGTGATAACATTACGCGCAGATGGTATAAATTATTCTAGATAAGTAGAGATTGTTTAATATAAAGAAGTGAGAATCATAGAACCAATTTGATATTCTTGTTGATAATCACTCATACCTCAGCTGGTGTGAGTGATGATAAAAATGGAGGGGTCCTCGCATAGCCAAGTGGGTAGCGCGTTCGTCTTTGGTGATCTTGGTCGCGGGTTCGATTCCCGGTGGGAGCCTATGTAGGGGAAATGACGTCAGCTGTCGAAGCACTTTTGACAATACTACAATTACGAACAATATGGGATATTGTGTATGCATTGGTGAAAACATCCCTTTCTCCAAAGCCTTCGATTACTAATTAGGCATTTCTTAGGGTTTCATCCTACCTTCGAGACGATGAATTTACAGACAGAAGAAAAATATTGAAAGTGGTTAATGTGTAATAACGGTTTAAATGGTATACTTGAATTTGTAAAATCATGTGGAATTTATGAAATTAACATTTCTTTGATTGCTACATTTCTTTGTTGCTCTCCAAGTAAAATCATCTTTCAACCTTATTTCTTCCGCACAAATCACAAATATCAGAATTTTGTATCCGACCCTATTTGTCTTTTTCCGTTGGATCAATCACGGAAAATAAATCCCAGCTTAAAATTAGATTACAAGTTTATTCACTAGCAGATTAAGTGNTTTCATCTTTTCTATAAATCTACAGTAAAGAAAATAAAACACCCAATGATTACAAAGTGTTCAAGGCAGCTACATTAAAACTCTTAAGGTCAATTCTAATCCTTTCATACAGACCTTTTAAATTCCTTAAGTAACCTGGCAAATTGTATTCCTCTCACATTTAATGATGAGAACAGCTTTGTAATTTTCCACAATATTTATTGGCACTGCCGGTTTCACTTCCGAGGAAGCATCATCAGGTGACAAGAAAAATAAAATTTTATTTTTCTTGTCACCTGGGGCTCCCGGATAGCCAAGTGGGCAACGCGGGTTCGATTCCCGGTGGGGGCCTACGTGCGAAATGACCTAAGCTGTCAAAGCACTTTTAACAATACTACTACTACTACTCTTGTCACCTGATGTTGCTTCCTCGGAAGTGAAACCGGTAGTGCCAATAAATATTGTGGAAAATTACAAAGCTGATCTCATCATTATTATGGCTTTCCACAAAGTTACCCTTTCACATATCGACTTTATGTATAAAATATTGTATATGTAGGCCGCTATATATAAAATTTCATCGACAAAAAATGTATTCCACCTAAACTCGATAAAGTTACAGTCACAATCGCCATTACAATTAACGCAGAGCATAACATGTGACTGTGAGATGGGCGGTTTATGGAATCTGGCTGTCTTCCTAATATTTATTGTTAACTATAACCATAATGTCGTCTATCTTATAAGAGAATTTTATAGTTATACGAATAAAATTTCTAATTTGAAAATATTATTTTAATATTTT
>KZ308411.1:625401-666243 GCA_000376725.2 Ladona fulva
AAATAAACTTCATATTACACAAAGCCCTGTTAATTCTAGTAATAAATACATTGCAGGAAAGGGAAAAGTTTCGAAAACTTCTCCAGATAAATTGTTCCATTCTACTATTCCCCGATTAAGAAATGGATATTTGCAGATATCTGTTCTCTGTTTAAGAGTTGCGAATTTATGCTTGGGGTCGTTTCCCCCAAGACAATCGAGATCTCTAAGTCAGTTTTTTAATTTTTTCAACGAAGGCTTTCCAGTAACAGTTTTATATATATTCTCTAACCTTTTTGTTTTATGACTCGATTCTAATTTTTCCCAGCCAAGTTCTTTAATCATTGTAGTGACGCTATCCGTCTTCCCGTATCTGCCCAAGACGAACCTTGCTGCTCTCCTATGCACATTTTCTAATTTGTCAGGAAGTATCGCCATACACAAGCTTAGGCCTAACAAGTGTTAAGTATGCATTTTCTTTAACTTCCCTACTTACTAACGTTTCTGATTACGAAGTTAAGGATTCTATTCGCTTTACAGGTTATGGTCTCTATATGACTTGCCCATTTTAAATTATTACTGAAATTGATCCATAGACATCGAATGTCCTTATCTGTTGACACGCATGAGTCTCCTATGTTACAATTGAATTTAAATTTATTTCGGTTGAAGTTTATTAGTTTGCTTTTTTTAGAATTACATTTTAATTTCTTTTTAACAAGCCACACGTTTAATTCTGTTAGATCCTTTTGTAATGCGGTACAATCTCCAAGGTTTCTTATTGTCCGATAAATAATACAATCGTTAGCAAACAAACGAACGTTCGGTTTAAGAATTTTTGGCATGTCATTGATATAAATTAATTAAGTTAATTTTCCGAATTTAATTAAGTTAATTTTCCGGAAAATTTAAGTNTGAAGACTGCATGTTATCCACTTCTTTTCTTTTTCCATGTTCTTCGAACCGCGGATTTACCAACCGCGAAATATTCCAGAAACCCCCGCTGTTGGCGGCAGACAGTCACCGTATAAAGATTCTGGCTGATGGAAAGTCAGTTTTAGAAGCTTTACTGTTTCTCTGACTCCCTCGACGAAATTAAACGTTTTGTTTCTCTTTTGGGCGATAAATGTGTGGTTTTCAGAAATTCTTCACGGGTTATCAACCGGGTTAATTCGTTGGTAAATACCGACGTTTTGGCAACAACATCTGTTGCCATTTGCATCCTTGAAAATTGTAACAGAGGTTGTTGCAGAAACGTTGGTTTCTACCAACGAATTAACCCGGTTGATAACCCGTGAACAATTTCTGAAAACCATCCACCGGGAAAACATCAAATATTTGGTTTATCTATGAGTCTAGGCTTCCCGAACGACTTATCACCAAAAGATAGATTGCATAGTGCCGTTACTTCCGTAAGATAGCGTTTTCAATACATTTTTCAACCTACCCAATGTGAAGAGATTTGTATGACATTCTAGTTTTTATCTTGACATACCATAAACTTTCTCGATGAAGGAATTCTATTTTTATCATTTCGTGTATTATTCCTGATGAAAATAAATCAAGTATTTCGGGTACTTCGACTTGTTATTTATGACTGTCTACATGTATTTTCGCGGAAACAGTGTGAGTTGAAACCATTTCAATTGGTCCCATTACGAATAGCATTATAAAACATTTTAAAACCTTTCTTCCTTTTCTTCTTTGTGGGGTGTGATCTGTGTTATTCCTTTGTATGCAATTCTTTTATTGGTGTGTTATATTATATATTTGTATTCTACTAACTGCCATTAGGTGTGGTAACTATTTGTAGCGTTTAAATGATGATAATAATAATATCCGTCATTATCACTGTACTTCATATGCGATGGGAAGGCTAAGGACTCCGTGGAAAGACAGAAATCTCGAGGAGTTGCTTTATAACGGCTGTAAGCCTCTCTCTTGTTTTATTAATTTTTTCCTGATTGATTGTATCTAATATTTCCACCCATTACTACCGCCACTAACTAGTCTATGGTAACTCTTCTACATTTCTTTGTAAGCTAATCAGTTCAATACTCGACTTTTTCGTGTAAGTGAAACCATCTTGTGCCTCTTCAAGCGTTTATAGAAATGCGCTTCTCTCAGAGGCAACCATAAGAGGCCACGTTCTATTTAATTTTATTTTCTCCCTTCCTCCACCATCGGTCATGCACGGGATTCGCAACTGTCGTCGTCTCCAAGATACGCGGAACTCTCCAAGTTCAATAGGATTCAATGAAAGAGTCTATTAAGCCCGCTTCCTTCCCCTTCAGCGTCTTCCAACTGTCTCCTGTTAAAGGGATTGTTAGAACTTAGAGTTGACGAGAATGAGGAAGGGTTCTGTCTCCCTCATCTTTTCTACAATAGAAAATTAAACCTTCGGCCATCTTTTGTTGGTCCGTCCCAACCTTTTCACAGAAGTTAATCTAAATCCAAAGGAGAAATGAGAGTATTTTAATCGCGCAACCGTGGACCACGCTAGTAGAAAATTTGCTTGTGGTCAGTTGGACGATGACTGTCGCCGGCCGCAAGCTACCATGCGGTCACGATTTGAAATGGGCATGGAAAATGGCGTTCTTTCGGAAACTCCTTTTCGCTAAATCCTCGGCAGGGCCGGTTTCTGACTGTATCCGAGTGAGGCAAGTGCCTCAGAGCGCAGCTATCAAAAGGGCGTTGTAATATTATTAGTTGTGAACAATGATAGAAATTTAACTACGGCTTGTTTAAATGTGTATTGTCAAAAGCCTACACACACACCCTAACTAAAACAGTACGAAACAGGTAAATTGTTCCATTCTACTATTCCCCGATTAAGAAATGGATATTTGCAGATATCTGTTCTCTGTTTAAGAGTTGCGAATTTATGCTTGTGGTCGTTTCTCCCAAGGTAATCGAGATCTTTAAGTCAATTTTTTAATTCTTTCAACGAAAGCTTTCCAGTAACAGTTTTATATATATTCCCTAACCTTTTTGTTTCACGTCTCGATTCTAATTTTTCTCAACCAAGTCATTGTAGTGACGCTATCCGTCTTCCCGTATCTGCCCAAGACGAACCTTGCTGCTCTCCTCCGCACATTTTCTAATTTGTCAGTAAGTATCGCCATACTCAAGCATAGGCCTAGCAAGTGTTAATTATGTATTTTCTTTAGCTTCCCTACTGCATTTACTAACGTTTCTGATTACGAAGTTAAGGATTCTATTCGCTTTACAGGTTATGGTCTCTATATGACTTGCCCATTTTAAATTATTACTGAAATTGATCCATAGACATCGAATGTCCTTATCTGTTGACACGCATGAGTCTCCTATGTTACAACTGAATTTAAATTTATTTCGGTTGAAGTTTATTAGTTTGCTTTTTTTAGAATTACATTTTAATTTATTGTTAACAAGCCACACGTTTAATTCTGTTAGATCCTTTTGTAATGCGGTACAATCTCCAAGGTTTCTTATTGTCCGATAAATAATGCAATCGTTAGCAAACAAACGAACGTTCGGTTTAAGAATTTTTGGCATGTCATTTTCCGAATTTAATTAAGTTAATTTTCCGAAAATTTAAGTAGAGATCCGGGAGAGGCAACTCCATCAAATGCGATAACATTTTGTTTGCTATCTCCAAAAATATTTCATCACTACTTAGAGTCTCAATAATTCCTGAGGAAGCTTATTCTTATATTGGAATATATTATATAGTCCTAATTTTTTTTCCTTCCGCAAGCTTCCGAGCAGCATTCTTCCTAATAACATCGTTTTCGGAAACCAACGTAAAAAGCGGTGTCCAATATACTGAACCAAGTTCACTGAACGTTAGTCCACGAGGTGGAAATTCAACAGTCGTCGAAATTTAGAACTCGATCACGAAGGAAAACATTCAGTTTTGATCACTAGTAATTCACACGTATAATCGATGTTGCCTCATCATCAATCATAGATGGATTCAGTTATTCAATCCATTGTCCGAACCAGTTTATCTGGTTCACTTTTCGAAGAGTTGCTCAACCAAATGTTTCTCCTCGGCCAGTTCGTCGTGAAAGAAATCATTTGGAACACGCACTATTACTAGCCGAAGGAGCTCAGCTATGAATGCCACTCGTGGGCTCGTTGGACAAGGAAGTAAAGGAGGACAATAGTTGCCTCATAATTTGAGATTCATTGCTTAGTAGTTAGCTTTCGGTCCAAGAGATGGCCTTCCAAAAAGGTCTGAGTAATGATGTAATGCTGCAGCATCGCATAAATCTGACTCTATTGTCAGACATAAATGACCAGCTCTTAGGTCTCGTGAATGCGATAAAATTCAGTATATTTTTTGAAACTCGCTTTGTAAGTGTTTACCATATACTGCAATTAATTTTACTGGTTTCTCATATCCGCAAGCTCGTGATGCACCAAACTAACTATTTTACACCCTCGATTCTACAATTAACTGCGAATGATCTTCTACGTCGGTTTTAACTCACAGATATTGATCTTATGAATTGAGGTCTTCGTTAGAATTCCAGTGTTGCGCGCAAATTGGAAAAGAACGTGAAGCGTGGGAAGGTCTGTCCGTGACCTTCCTCACTAGTGTGCGATTATGATGCCAAGTAATGACGATACAATTGGTCTGAGCCCCTCATCTATTTAGATTTCTGGAAATAAGACTTGTATGTATTGTTTGCACTGAAATTATTCGGAAGCATAGAATCTGTTGCTATTCAAATAATTCGTGCTGTTATTGCGGTTCTCAAAACCAGTTCTTTCCAACAGATGTGACACTGTACAGCGGTGCGCCGCAGTACAGTGGTGTGCCGCGTGACAAGCGAGGGTGATTTTGGTTGCGTTGATTTGTATTGCACTGTGTATTTCTGTGGGTAATTGAAAGAGTGGCCTTGCAAGACTAAAATTCGCTTGCAATAAATTCGTGGTTATTATTGTTATGCATTATTGAAATTATACATCACCTTTGCGCTTTACTTTCCGAGACGAGAGAATTGAAAATTCGTTATTAAGCACTAAAAGTTTTATACCAAACTCGGTTTGGTATCCTTTATCAATTTCAATTTAGAAGAATTTGTTGTAGGAGTGGTTCAATTTCCGCGAAGGTTAAGTCAACAATTAAGCGTGCAGAGGAAGACGAACGCTTAGGAAGCACATGTATTTACTCCTCTTTGCTTAAGTTTTATACCTCCTGTGTGCATCCAAATGTTCGGAAATGTATTTAATTTCTTGGAATTTAAAAGCTCGCAATTACGGAGATCGAATTAATTAAACTTTCTCATCTTGTTTCCTCGCAAATATTTAAATATAGTAATTTTTAGCTCTTGCCAATTTGGAGACAAGGAATGGTTAATTTTGCTAATACACTAGAACAGGGATAGGGTAGATGGATAGAAAGGTCTTTATTACGGGCGATATAGGGACTAAACAGTCCCTTCTTACATCTGACTGATTTAGTTTTAGAGTAAACAAAAAGATAAGAATAAAATGAAAAGAGAGGGAAAAAGAATGCATAGAGTGGCGTGAAAAAGTTTCCACTCCAGAGGATATTGAGCATTTAAAGTAAAAAATGGAAATGGAGGTTAAGAGTATACGAAAAATTATTATAAAAATTATATGATATAATTATTATAAATTATATAAAAATTAGAGTCAACAAAATGGTTCATTAATTGTGTCGAAGAGAGGAGGGGGAAAAACAGGAACAAAAAAACAAGAATATAAAATAAACAACGACATATGTTACTCAAACATCAAATGAGGATTACACAGAGAGAGAGAGAGAGGGAGACAGAAGATGTAGCAGGATACTGGGATGGATATTAAAAGAAGATAGGATATCACAGATGATTTTTTTAAATGTATAGAGGATTGGAGATCTTAAGCTTGTTAAAGTGGTAAAGTCGTTTGTAAATGATATTTCAAATTATTTATTTATTTAGTTAAAAGATATTTATGACATCTTTTCTTAAAACAAGTGGAGGAAATTGAGGACTTAATTTCAGGAGGAAGTGCATTCCGAAGATGTGAGAAGATTCCGAAGGCTGTGACGATGGATGACTTGTGGAAAATTTCTGTTCGATGGCGAAGAATAAGGAGTTTCTTGCAGCCTCTTGTGTTTAGATCATGTATTTTATCAAAATATATCAAATGAGAGGAAATATGGTGAGGAACACTTGAATTTTAGATGTTGTAGGTTGTTGACAGAATATGTTTCTTTCTTCGCGACTACAACCTTAACCAAGACAAATTAGCGCATGACTCTAAAATATGGTCGAATTATTTCAAATAAAAAATATATCTCACTGCTGAATTCTGGGTACGCACTAAAATTACAAAGTTTAATCCCTTTTTTACGCGGTAATTTTTTGGATAAATTATCTGTCAAGTCTTGGTACACGATACCTCCATAATCAAAGTGCGGCACACAAAGGCATGGCGAATCTTTTGTGGCAAGAGTGCCATATTTGACAAATATAGAGGACTTGCGTGCCAATGTGGTCCCAGAACTTAGAGTGGGATACTGACTTCATCTATTTTATTATGTCAATGATGGGATTAATATGAAATAATTGACGTTAATAATCATTAATTATCATCACTAATGGGAAGAATCCACATTAATTTATTCTGGGACTTACATTTTTAAATGAAATATATATAATAAGGTTATTGTCGTAAGAGTTCCGCGTGCCAATAATATTCTTTCTCGTGCCACTCTGGGCACGCGTGCCATAGGTTCGCCACCCCTGCACTAAAAGAATATTCAAAACTCAAAAGTAATCTAAATGACAGGATTTCGAATATTTACTGCAGAAACTATAATAAAGAAATAACATAAGCAATTACAATTATATTATATAATATTTAATAATATTTATTAACATTTCGTAAGAAAGTTTCGCTACATCTACATAATATTCATCACTTAATGCATTTTTTAAAAGCGATTCTCTGCCTTGGGAGGTGTATATTATGGCAGGCAACATAACCTTATTGATTCAAATTAATACATATTAAATAGTCATTTTGTACTATGTAGTGGTTGATACGAGGCGCTGGATCAAGATCGCGTCTTACATTATGAAGATATTTAAGATACCCTGTATACAGCGCAAACACTTGGAGATCATTTCATTCATCAGTAACATGTTGATGAATCGAGTATGACTTTTTCTCCTACAAAATTGATTTAAGCCAACGCTAGAAACAAAATTTCATCCGTTTTAGCAGGAACGATTTGTATTGCCTATGATTTTGAAATGAAATGCAAAATTATGTGGATGGCATGATCTATAATGATGAGAAATGTATGCTCAGTCTTTCGCCACCGTTTCCGCTCTCTCACTCTCTTATCATGCCGAATGCGTGATTGTCATAAATGCAAACAGACACGGCGAAAAAGTCCTGCTGCTTTTGCAATCTGCCCTTTTCTTGCGTCTTCGAAGTAGGAGAATGGCACAGATGTGTTAAAAGGTTTGATTCCTGTGGATCTTATTCTCTGCAAAAAAAGTAAAAAAGTTTTCCATTAGTCCTGTCGGATGAATATATTATAAAGATACATGTGAATTATAAATAAATATAAATAAATATGATAAATATGAATTCATACGATAACTGCAATGAAATGTAATAAATACAAATAAATATGAACGAACACAAGTAAATACAAAAATATAAATACATATATAACATATGAATTCATTTAGATATGTCTAAAGTTTTCAAAGGAGTACCAGCCAAAATATAAAGTTTAAAAAAAGCGCACCTCAACCATAGTACGTGAGTTGAAAAAATATAACTACGGAGTGCAAATATCTTGATAGATTTGGTAGGCACAAATCTTGCAAAATGATTGAAAAAGATCCATAGATAGATCAATTAAATTTTGATGCCTAATATGCTCCCCCAAAACAATGCCCTGTAAAAATTCGAGATAAATGCACTATTCAATTGTTTCTGTGCTGTAGCAACAATTTCGATCACCGATATAATCCAATATATTACACTGAGGAAACCGTGACGAAGCTCTGCTAACTAAATTCGAATAAATGATCATTTAAGGGAAATGTTGGCATGAGCTAATTTTCAATTTCGTTTCGAAGTTTAGCTTCAGACAACCAAGCTCTGCTAAGATTTAAGCTCAAATTTTCGAATCATTATTATTTAGTTTCTTAGTGCATATCTCACATAAAATTTTTAGATCTCAAAAACTGAAATAAAAGAAAGTTGGAACACGGCTGTTAATGAATTACAGGTTTAAAAACACTCCGTAAGCCGTATGTCGGCAGTCGGAACTCTCGTTTAGAGACAAACGAGAAGCTCCGGATTTCTGAGAAATCCCCTAGAAATCGGTAATCCGAAGCCTCTCGGAAATAATCCGGAGCTAACTGATCCGGATTTTCCAGAAATCGGTTATCCAGAGCTTCTGGTTTGTCTCTAAACGCGAGTTTCGCCTGGCGACATACGGCTTACAGAGTGTTTTTAAACCTCTAATCTCAAATACTGTAGACGCTAAACTTCTCAATGATTGGCTTCATAAACACAAATAAATCCGTCTCATATTCCTTCGTTCCGAACCTTTCTTCACCGATGTTGAATTCAAAATTAGACCTGGAACATCATATTGCACCAATTGCTTGATCGATTTATATGGATTCTAATTCCCAATGTAAAGTAAGCGAGTGTTAAATGTAGCCATTCTTGCCTAACTTACGTTTCTTCAGTAGATTGTGTACTTCATCCTTTTCTTTGATCACATCCACGCTATCTGGATACCTCCACTTTTCCCTCCAGTCTCCTCCCTTGCAGCGGTGGGCAAAAAAGCGGCGGATGGGTGGCGACAGCAGGTCTATGTGCAGATCTTCAGGTTTCGCGGGCCCCGTGACAAGTGAGACAACCAGTGCAACGACCAATGATATAACCAGGCCGATAAAGACGTATAGAGTGTACGAGATGCGAAATATGGGCCAGGGTTCGTCGTTCACTGGATATACCTCGGTAACTGGCGGCACTTCGGATCGAAGGCTACAAGAAAGTTAACCAATCACAAATCAAGAATTAACGATATGGAGGCGGAAAATTATCAGAGCTTTCCACTACTACAGCTACGAACAATTTGTAGTGATGAATCGCATGGGCCAAAAACACCGTAACACAAAACATGTAACACGTCATCGTAAACAGCACCGTAATGAAATAATGGATAACTAATAATGAGTAACTTTTTGTCAATCAATTCGGACTGTTGACATATCTTACGATTAAATTTCCCATCAAAAGAATCTAAAATGACAATTTCCATTCCTTACAAATTGTTAAATGTTCTCAATGAAGCATTAAATGTTGCAACTTTTAAAGTCGCTTACTTTCTACGATTCTTTAATTGACCTTAAAGTCTTCCCTTCAATATCATCATAAAGGTTGAGTTGATCTATTAGAACCAAAAGAACCTGGACAAACTTTGGAAACTTGCACATTAACTTGAGACAAGTTTCATAAGAAGGAAATTCCACAAAGATCCACTTTCTTATAGTTGATTGTAAATTTCGACTTCGAGCTATGAGAACTTTGATTAGATTGAAAATTTTTGTTTTCGATAATTTATCCCATTGGACTAAACTAAGATGCGAGATGTTATTTTCTCTTATGTACAAATAGGTATACTATACTTAATCCGACTTCTATGTTCTCCGTTGAGGATCAACGGGCACTTCAGCTAGTTATATATAATAGGAATATGCACACGGTTGTGTTAAAACTTTAGANTGGTTTGTCTCTAAACGCGAGTTTCGCCTGGCGACATACGGCTTACGGAGTGTTTTTAAACCTCTAATCTCAAATACTGTAGACGCTAAACTTCTTAATGGTTGGCATCATAAACACAAATAAATCCGTCTCATATTCCTTAGTTCCGAACCTTTCTGCACCGATGTTGAATTCCAAATTAGACCTGCAACATTGCACCAATTGCTTGATCGATTTATATGGATTCTAATTCCCAATGTAAAGTAAGCGAGTGTTAAATGTAGCCATTCTTGCCTAACTTACGTTTCTTCAGTAGATTGTGTACTTCATCCTTTTCTTTGATCACATCCACGCTATCTGGATACCTCCACTTTTCCCTCCAGTCTCCTCCCTTGCAGCGGTGGGCAAAAAAGCGGCGGATGGGTGGCGACAGCAGGTCTATGTGCAGATCTTCAGGTTTCGCGGGCCCCGTGACAAGTGAGACAACCAGTGCAACGACCAATGATATAACCAGGCCGATAAAGACGTATAGAGTGTACGAGATGCGAAATATGGGCCAGGGTTCGTCGTTCACTGGATATACCTCGGTAACTGGCGGCACTTCGGATCGAAGGCTACAAGAAAGTTAACCAATCACAAATCAAGAATTAACGATATGGAGGCGGAAAATTATCAGAGCTTTCCACTACTACAGCTACGAACAATTTGTAGTGATGAATCGCATGGGCCAAAAACACCGTAACACAAAACATGTAACACGTCATCGTAAACAGCACCGTAATGAAATAATGGATAACTAATAATGAGTAACTTTTTGTCAATCAATTCGGACTGTTGACATATCTTACGATTAAATTTCCCATCAAAAGAATCTAAAATGACAATTTCCATTCCTTACAAATTGTTAAATGTTCTCAATGAAGCATTAAATGTTGCAACTTTTAAAGTCGCTTACTTTCTACGATTCTTTAATTGACCTTAAAGTCTTCCCTTCAATATCATCATAAAGGTTGAGTTGATCTATTAGAACCAAAAGAACCTGGACAAACTTTGGAAACTTGCACATTAACTTGAGACAAGTTTCATAAGAAGGAAATTCCACAAAGATCCACTTTCTTATAGTTGATTGTAAATTTCGACTTCGAGCTATGAGAACTTTGATTAGATTGAAAATTTTTGTTTTCGATAATTTATCCCATTGGACTAAACTAAGATGCGAGATGTTATTTTCTCTTATGTACAAATAGGTATACTATACTTAATCCGACTTCTATGTTCTCCGTTGAGGATCAACGGGCACTTCAGCTAGTTATATATAATAGGAATATGCACACGGTTGTGTTAAAACTTTAGAGTTCAAACAATCCAAATGCCCTAGTGTTAGATTGCCTCGTGGAAGGTCCTACAGCCAATTGTAGGAAACCAATGAAGGACTTGGAATCGTTTCCCACCTTGTCTTTTCCAATGAGTATCTCGACGACAAGTTCCCATCATTAGGGGATAAAGGGAGGTGGTTCTCTTACCTAATGCAGATAGATACGGATTTTAATTATCGTTTAGTTATTTTTGGTCCTAATCTTCCTGAAATCCAGAGGGTGTTTTCTCAATAGTCCGAGTAATTTTGACTTATAAACGTCAATTCAAACTTGCATTTTTTACGCGTTCCACCAACGTAATTAGCGTACAGTATAAAATTTCATCTTACCCACTAGATTTCGTGAGTCACAATAAATACCTAGGAGTCACATTCAGCAGTAGTTTATCGTTCAAAGAACATATTAGTGATATTATAGGAAAGGCAAATAGAATGCAGAGATTGACAAGTAGAACCCTGAGAGGATGTTCATCAAAAGCCAAAGAAATTACTTATTCTTCCCTCATTCGGCCTAGTCTCGAACACTGCTGCGCGGTTTGGGATCCACATGAAGTAGGGTTAGTTTCAGATTTAGAGATGGTCCAACGTAGAGCAGCTCGTTTCGTCACTGGAAACTTCAGGTTCGACAGTAACGTTACGGCTATGATAAAATCCCTCGGGTGGAATTCGCTCCAAGTGAGAAGATCAGATTATCGACGAAAGCTTTTCGAAAAATTCATCGATTCAGTATTTTTAGATGAAGTGGAAGACAGTTATTCCGGTAAGCAACGAGCGCGATGTCCGCGAGGTGACGCGTTACAAGGAAGTAATCGCTAAAAGAGATTGTTACTTCTGGTCGTTCTTTCCGCAGAGCATTAGAGATGCGAACACGATGGATTAGGTTAGGTCTTTGGTGTTGCTACACCCCCTGCCATGCGCCACTGGCGGCTCGCGGGGTATGAATCAATATCTAAATCTAAAATCTGAATTCAGAAGCAGCATTTAGGAAGTTACTACTGAAATGATGCTAGAGGATGAATGCCGTGTTTTCACATTATAACGAGGAGGAACAATACGATTTCTAACTTTAAGTGAGGATATTATAGTAATTTAGAAAAAACTTACCTCTCATTCATCATCGACTGCAAGACACTTTCGGGTAGGAACGTGCATCCCTCAAGTGTAACCGGCTTTTTCTCGAATGTTATTTTACCGTTAGCAATCGCTGCTTGCGTCCCAAATGAGATGTATCCCATTATAACCAATGCGGTAATTCCACCAGCGAAAGTTCCCTGAAAAATGTATTCTTCGCATTAGCAAACAGAATCAAGATCATGTTTAATATGGAAATGCAAATAAATTCCATTCTTTGTCGTCATTACCGTCGCATTGGCCCATGGAAAGAACATCCCCAAGACAAAGATGGCCAACATGGGGCCAGTGGTGATACCTCCAAGACTGCCCGACACCTAAGGATACGAGGGAGTTATTATCATTCTTGGGAATCACCATGATATATTTTAAAAGTGATGGAAATGCAAGTTATTTGCTCGGAGAACATAAATCTCCCACGAGTGAATGCGATTCTTTGTCATGATTACATTAAAAAGTTATTTCGTGTCCGATTCCATCCTGTGGAGATTTATAAACTTAGAGGTTTCTTAAACTATTTCGATACATTTAATTTGAGCTGAAACCAGATATTAGCAGTTTGTTATTTTTCATGCAAAAATAGCCAGAAAAAAGCCCGAAACTTACCTGAATCACAGCTCCCAGATGCTCCACAATAAATACCATGCAAACACACAAAACACCGATGATTATGCAGATCACTTTCATTATATGCGACGCTCTCTCTTCGGAGATCTTTACTTTCAGGTTCGGACGTATGAAATCTTCGTACATAACCCCGGCCATGGAATTCAGTCCAGTTGACATTGAGCTTTGAGTAAGGAAGAATATTGTTTAATGATTGGTTTCATATTCAGCATATAATTTAATGAACAATCGGCATTTCATGATTGTTATTCAGTGTTAAACTATTATTGCCGAAATCGCTCACATTTTACTTTCAAATTACCACTGTGCGAATTTTAAACCAAGTTACGGGGTCAACCTATGAAATTCTTTATTATATGTTTTNTATGAAAACTTTGATTAGATTGAACATTTTTGTTTTCGATAATTTATCCCATTGGACTAAACTAAGATGCGAGATGTTATTTTCTCTTATGTACAAATAGGTATACTATACTTAATCCGACTTCTATGTTCTCCGTTGAGGATCAATGGGCACTTCAGCTAGTTATATATAATAGGAATATGCACACGGTTGTGTTAAAACTTTAGAGTTCAAACAATCCAAATGCCCTAGTGTTAGAATGCCTCGTGTAAGGTCCTACAGCGAATTGTAGGAAACCAGTGAAGGATTTGGAATCGTTTCCTACCTTGTCTTTCACAATGAGTATCTCGACGACAAGTTCCCATCTTTAGGGGATAAAGGGAGGTCGTTCTCTTTCCTAATTCAGATAGATACGGATTTTAATTTTCGTTTAGTTATTTTTGGTCCTATTTTTGCTGAAATCCCGAGGGTGTTTTCTCTATAGTCCGAGTATTTGTGCAAAGATTGGGAGCTTGACTAAAATGCTAAAAAGTGCGTTGCTATGTCTTTTACGCGTTCCACCAACGTAATTAGCGTACAGCATACAATTTCATCATACCCACTAGAGCTTGTGAGTCACATAAATACCTAGGAGTTACACTCAGCAGTAGTTTATCGTTCAAAGAACATATTAGTGACATTATAGGAAAAGCAAATAGAATGCAGAGATTGACAAGTAGAACCCTGAGAGGATGTCCATCAAAAGCCAAAGAAATTGCTTATTCTTCCCTCATTCGGCCTAGTCTCGAACACTGCTGCGCGGTTTGGGATCCACATGAAGTAGGGTTAGTTTCAGATATAGAGATGGTCCAACACAGAGCAACTCGTTTCGTCACTGGAAACTTCAGGTTCGACAGTAGCGTTACGGCTATGATAAAATCTCTTGGGTGGAATTCGCTCCAAGTGAGAAGATCAGATTATCGACGAAAGCTTTTCGATAAATTCATCGATTCAGTATTTTTAGATGAAGTGGAAGACAGTTATTCCGGTAAGCAACGAGCGCGATGTCCGCGAGGTGACGCGTTACAAGGAAGTAATCGCTAAAAGAGATTGTCACTTCTGGTCGTTCTTTCCGCAGAGCATTAGAGATGCAAACACGATGGATTAGGTTAGGTCTTTGGTGTTGCTACACCCCCTGCCATGCGCCACTGGCGGCTCGCGGGGTATGAATCAATATCTAAATCTAAAATCTGAATTCAGAAGCAGCATTTAGGAAGTTACTACTGAAATGATGCTAGAGGATGAATGCCGTGTTTTCACATTATAACGAGGAGGAACAATACGATTTCTAACTTTAAGTGAGGATATTATAGTAATTTAGAAAAAACTTACCTCTCATTCATCATCGACTGCAAGACACTTTCGGGTAGGAACGTGCATCCCTCAAGTGTAACCGGCTTTTTCTCGAATGTTATTTTACCGTTAGCAATCGCTGCTTGCGTCCCAAATGAGATGTATCCCATTATAACCAATGCGGTAATTCCACCAGCGAAAGTTCCCTGAAAAATGTATTCTTCGCATTAGCAAACAGAATCAAGATCATGTTTAATATGGAAATGCAAATAAATTCCATTCTTTGTCGTCATTACCGTCGCATTGGCCCATGGAAAGAACATCCCCAAGACAAAGATGGCCAACATGGGGCCAGTGGTGATACCTCCAAGACTGCCCGACACCTAAGGATACGAGGGAGTTATTATCATTCTTGGGAATCACCATGATATATTTTAAAAGTGATGGAAATGCAAGTTATTTGCTCGGAGAACATAAATCTCCCACGAGTGAATGCGATTCTTTGTCATGATTACATTAAAAAGTTATTTCGTGTCCGATTCCATCCTGTGGAGATTTATAAACTTAGAGGTTTCTTAAACTATTTCGATACATTTAATTTGAGCTGAAACCAGATATTAGCAGTTTGTTATTTTTCATGCAAAAATAGCCAGAAAAAAGCCCGAAACTTACCTGAATCACAGCTCCCAGATGCTCCACAATAAATACCATGCAAACACACAAAACACCGATGATTATGCAGATCACTTTCATTATATGCGACGCTCTCTCTTCGGAGATCTTTACTTTCAGGTTCGGACGTATGAAATCTTCGTACATAACCCCGGCCATGGAATTCAGTCCAGTTGACATTGAGCTTTGAGTAAGGAAGAATATTGTTTAATGATTGGTTTCATATTCAGCATATAATTTAATGAACAATCGGCATTTCATGATTGTTATTCAGTGTTAAACTATTATTGCCGAAATCGCTCACATTTTACTTTCAAATTACCACTGTGCGAATTTTAAACCAAGTTACGGGGTCAACCTATGAAATTCTTTATTATATGTTTTTCTATATTTAGGGAGATTTATTTCTTATTGATATTTAGATTTCTTAATATGCTAATAAAGCGAGTATGAATTAAATTTGTAAATCTCCTTACTGTATTTTACTCGAGCCTTGATAAGTGCTATAAGGGGTTACCGGAAGGGAATCCAAAATACTTTGGGTAGTTTTCCACTATCTAAATAATCGAGTGAAACTCCCTGGTATTCGATTTCTCCAAAAATACTTTTTTAAATTCGACAACTTTGTAAAGAATTTTCATATCTATATAGTTTTATTTTTTTTTCGTAATAATAAAAGATATTATATAAACTATATGATTTTTTGAAAACCGATGATTTTCACTGACGAAATAACATTTGAAAAATAAAATGCCTTTCAGCTCATTTAAATTATATATGTTACATAAAAAGCAGACATTCTTCGCAAAACAATGTCAACAAGCACGATTAAAATAAACGATTTAAGGCACTTAACACAATCTATAGTGAATCTACTTCTTTCGACGATTTTTACGGGAAGCGTTGATATTTCAGATTTCAACATTAAATTCATCAGCGCTTCACTGATGAAGCTAATCATCAGTGGCGAAGACCACTGACGGAGGTTTCATTACCTTAACAATTGTCAACTTTTACCTCGATATAACTTGAGAAACTATGAAAATTCCATCCGTAAACTATTAAAATTCCAATTAAGAACACCTGAACCCTAAGACTAAGAGAATATCATTCTACGTCGACTGAAACGTAACGAATTTGGTCAGCCGTTGAAACGTCAAATATTCGCGAGCAATGGAAGTAGGAAAGCCTATTGAGACATAGGCTCATCGCTACCC
This sequence comes from Ladona fulva, assembly GCA_000376725.2. Taxonomy (NCBI): domain Eukaryota; kingdom Metazoa; phylum Arthropoda; class Insecta; order Odonata; family Libellulidae; genus Ladona; species Ladona fulva. Next base: position 641,822 of record KZ308411.1, read on the forward strand.
AAGCTCAGCTTCGCCACCATACCCAGGGTGTGTAAGTATTTTTCTCTAGAGAATTTGCTGCTCGATATCTGGTGTTCTAGACTCGGAAAAATCCCGAATGGTTAAACAATCGGAAAAGTATTCTCAATGTCTAGTACCTGATTACTCGAGGATTACCTACATAGCGATTTGTTTAATACGAATATATAATTAATAGGAAGGTCACTCGAATAGGTAGGCGCAGGGGTTGACGGAGGGACTCCCCGGTAACCTCCACGTTAAATATAAATTCGTATAACATAAATCACTACGGTGTAGCTAACGTAAGTTATAGATTGCCAAAACTCCTATGGAGAGCTTCAGAACGAGATCAAGCTTTCATTTTTACATCTGAGGAAAAGAAAATCCACTGAGAAAAATTATTTTCACACAACAACTTTTTATAGTGTCAAGGAAATAATTTAAAATTTTTAATTGAATTAATCATAAATATTCCAATATGTTGTTAATATTTTCTTTTGATTGGATTCATGCTTTTGTAGAAATAAAATATCAAAGTGGGTGCCGCCTTAAATAGCTCGAAAAACGGACATTTTTATCTGTGATAAAGTACCAAACAGATATAAACGAAAATTTTAGCATCAAATTGTTAAACCAAGTATGAAAAATGCTAAAATTTGGTATAACTATTTTTTGTGGGGTTGCTGTTTTACTTTTCATTCAACTCCAAATTCGAGTACTTATAATAAAAAAAATCATACGTTAGTCCTCCGAGAGACTGTCAAGGAAGTGGCAAAGCATCATGAATAACACTACGGTCGAATTTCAGCACAGAAATCGTCAGTAAGAGAATTAAATGTAATAATAGGAGGATACGAACCTTAATGCAGCGCTGAACACACCAGCCATGAACAACCCTGGAAGTCCTGGTATTGATGATGCAACGTCCATCACAAAGTAAGGAAGTAACTGATCTGAGGCTCTTACGACCTTTTAAAAATAAACATTCGGGAAATCATTGAATACAAATAAAAACGTGCTGACTTTGAAACGTTAGAAATAATATCTTGATTAACTCATACTTAATCAATGGTCAAAGAAGTGACATTTTCAGAATCACGTAGTTTCAGTCGGACGTTATGACGTCTTTTATTTTTCATATTTATTGGACAGGATCTTTTACTCTCTTTAGCTAAAGCTCATACTTCCGCTCAAGAAGAAGCTGTATCCCAATAATTTTACACTGGTATCTTATAGTAACCTTAGCCGTCGTTAACCAAAACAATGTTTATTTAAGGCCCGAATTTCCACTCCTATACAGCATGTCAAATATGTAGGTGAAACTCATTTAAATGATATCAAAAATGTGGCGAATACAATTTATTTACTGATATTTGCTACAAAAATTTACCTTTAATAAAATGAATAATCATAAAAGCAGTTTTTGTTTGTCAACCTTCACCAGAAGGCAGAGCTTCGTAAAGCAAAGCCTGCGTGGTTACCTAAGACTGTTTACGAGCAGTACCACTCGTTGTAAATCAAATACATTGTTAACTAAGCCAAGGTACCACTGTACTGTATTTCGAAATACAGGGAAGGACATACATTTATGTATATAATTATATTGGCGACGTTGAAACTACGATATTCCATCTTACATTCAACTCATCAGAGTGTTAGTCTGTTATGACCTTAGATTCATAAAAGTTTGTTGGTACATTAGTAATTAAGTAAGAATATGAACAAATCTCGATAAAGCAATATAGAAAAATAGAGATTAAACTCGTCGTTAATATCGAAGGCCTTCGATTCCTCTACTCCATCTGGAGCGGCCCAATGTTACAGGGAAGCACACAGTATCACAGGGACACTTATTATTAGTGTCCAGGGACACAGGGATAGGAACACCATTGCTATTAGTGTCCCTGAATACCGTGTTTTCCTGCAACGATGAACCGCTCCAGATGCAGACTATACCAAAGGTACAGCTCATTCGCGTTAGGAAGGCACTCACTCAGTAGCCTGCGCAGATGGGCCTAGTCCAAGTCAGGGAGTGGACGAGGCAGCGCTTCCTGAGCAGGAAAAAGCATTACGCATGGCGGGAATCACCTCTCAAAAGGCCCCCAAATTGCCTCCAATTTTTCCTCTCTCTCGGGACGCCGAGTGCCTTTCTAACGCGAATAAGGTTCATTTTTACCTTTGACATTTACAGCTTTGGAGTTTCTTCAGTATTTATTTGATAATATTCTAGTATTTACGTCTCTTTTCTTAGTTCTTCAGTTAGGAAGTAAAACTAATCTTACGCATCATAATACTGGAAATTATAGATAGCTGAAAACATGAAATAAATTTTTTATGAGGTAATAATTTACTTTATTAATGAAGTACACTTACTTTTGATGAAATGAGATCACAGTCGTGATACGAGGCGTAGATGAGAAGACCGGCGTATAAACTGATGACTGTTATGAATAAAACTCCGATGGAGAATATGAATATCACTCTGTAGAAAAATGATAAGGAAGTAACTAGAAACATAAGGGTAATTAGCAAAAATAAAAATGTTCGTAAAATGTCTTAAATGCGAATTTTCAAGAAAGCAAATTAATTTATTTGGAGCATAAAATCCATTCTTATATTCGTACTTTTTCTGCTTTAAAAACTTTCCTGCTATCGGGCAATGAAAAAGGTGAATTTTCATCAGTATCTTCATATGCGCGATGGTAATCTAATGTACCAATTTTTTGGCAATGAAAAATATACAGAAATATATCCCCGTGAAATGTGTGAGATAGATGATGGAGAACATAAAATAGACAAGAGAATTATAGAGATGCTGCTATTTACGCATGGCTTGAGTTTTATTATATATATGATCAGAATTACTAGGGCACTCAGTTGAAAATTAACTGAAAGGGTGATGCGATGAATAAATGTAGGATATGCTGATTTCGATGGAGTGGGTTTGGATTGTGCAAACTGAAAATTATACTTATTAACTCTATTTCACCCTAGTTTAGGGAACATGAAGCTAACATAGGTTGGTATCGATGTACGTATATTAGAGTCTTACTGAAAAAAATTTAAACCAATGCCCTGTACCGGTAAACATGGGTGAAAGATAAATTGCAATGGCAATTCAACGCATACAACTTACATATTCGCTTTCCTAATGGTAGGCATAGCGAGGAACCTTTGAACCATTGCTTGGTTCACGGAGAAATGCGTGGTCCAGGCAAAACCTGACGCTATTGCTGTATTCCAGAATGTGTGGCGGATTGTTGGGTCCAGATCCATGCTGTAATAGCAATCTTTAAATTAGTTGAAAATTGATTGAGCTGCTTTAAATGAAGTACGGCGACAAGGGTGATAGGCACGCATTTTGTATTAATTTATATTGAATATGCTTTAAATTTGTTTGTACTTATCCCATTGCATGCTCCTGTATCACCCATGTCAGCTAATGGCCCTGTACAATATAGGCACAAATTAAAGTTACCCAGGAAGTAGAAATAAAAAAAACACTATGTCCAAAATTCCACAGGAGTTCCACAGGAAAAGAAAAAAAAAACTGTGGAATTTTGGACATAGCGTTTTTTATTTCTACTTCCTATTGTGGAATTCCACACAGCGAAGGCTTCTTCTATAGATTATATATTAAGTTACCCAGTAAAGGTATTGCATTAATCGTATACTATGATTTAAGACTCTAATAGTTTGTCATTTCCCCGCTTTTTAACAATCTCTGGTTTTCAGTATAAAAAATGTCGATCCTTGGATCCCGGGAGTTTACCGGGATTGAAATTTTGAGCCGAATTGACGGTGAAATGATACGGATTCTTCTCATTTAAAAATTTCTAATCGATATATAACCACGTAAATCTCTTTAATGTACCAACTTGAAAAATTCGAGTCGTCCACTCCTTCCGTTTCTCTCCCACACTGCAGCCACTCCTCCCACAGCAACTGTTCCGATGCAAATGACCACCAACATTCCGCCGAACATCATTATAGTTTGAAGAGCATCCGTCCACACCACAGCCTTGAGACCTCCCTAATCGTAAAGAAAGAAAGCTTCGATATTGAAATTCTTCCCGAAGCTGCAGGTCGTTACAATATCAGCTCAAGAATTACCGTGGATGTACGGACAGCAATTGCCAACTACTCACCAAACTAGTGTAGAATATGCAGACTAGACAAACTACCGGGGTGATGAGGTGTATGTTGACTCCAGTGACTATAAAATAGAATAAAAAGGTTCTTTCTGTCATATAATTACATATTATGATTTAGGGTATAAATATAAGAACTTTTTACGCATGAGTTAAAGAATTCATCGTTTTGCGAAGATTTTTTATTAAATAGAGTTTGCATAATGCACAAACAGTTGATCAATCATTGGATAATTTTGCGAAATTTGTTAAAAATAAATAAATCGAATAAAAATACGAACAAACTATTTAAAAAGTTTTCATTTGCATTAATATAATGATAGAACTGAGCGATGTACACTTTGGATATGTATTAGTCTCGCATAACAGAACTTAATTAAGCGTAACACGCTATTGTATTACCAGCCGTTATAACTACTTTTATTTGTAAATACAACTTGTGAAGGATGGTAAATAGAGAAAACTTACGAAGTGAACTATTCCCAACCAAAATTAGTCCATTGCGCGAGTAAAAATGGTTTCTGCTAAAATCTTTTTCCACCATTCAAAAATACATTCACAATGAATTTATTTTTTTTGTCATTCAATATAGTTAGCAGAAAATTGTCTTTTGAGGCTGAATATCTGATTAATACTGAATGATCGTGTTTATTTTGGTACCTCCTCATTGAATTAAATAATGAAGAGTACTATCTATAGGGTCGTTGTGCCGCACATAGGCAAATATTTTATAATGATCGCATTCCGGTTAAGCGGGAGAAGCAAGGAAAAACTTCCATACTCCTCATCTTACTTATAAGCATCGTTACCTAAGCTACTTACGATTAAAACTAGTAGTAATGGTCCTCATTTCCTCTACAAAGCTTTTTGGCATGGACTGTGGAAGTATCGAAGTTCAAACCGGTCTTTACCGAAAGAATAATCGAAACCTGTGCACTTTACTGAAGCTACCCATGGTTCCATCCACGGTTAGCAAATCCGAATAAATAACGTTGACTAGTAACGGTTCAAGGTATACTGGTACCCCGAGCTAAGAATGTTTAGAGCGCTTTCATCGATATTTTTATGATTGCAATCATCCTACATAAAGATCAAACAGAATAGTTTGATAAAAAATAAATCAATTTTCTGGTAACTCAAGATAGTCGGATGGATTTAGTAGTAAATTGAAAAGAATTGATGAAAGGGAAAATCCACTTTCTGGTACGTAGACGCTCTTTGAGAATCGACCGCTATGAATTATTCGCAAGATGAAAGAATGAATTTCCTATCCCCCTATCGCCTCGTTTAAGACTTATCTATAAAATATATCCTCATACGACTCGTATCTTAAACGCGTTCTCTCGATTTGATTTAGTAGAATAAATTATTTAAAATGTGCGTCGACAGCAAGGTTAAAATTATTTTGCATTTGAGCCTCCAGCAGGAATCGAACCCAGAACCACTTTTACCAAAGTCGAGCACGTTATACCACATTCGCGTTAGTAAGGCGCTCACTCAGTAGCCTACTGCGCAGATCGGCCTAGTCCAAGTCAGAAAATAGGGGAGGCACCGCCTCCTGAGCAGGAGAAAGCATTAGGCATAGCGGGAATCACCCCTCAAAAGGTTCCAATATCCTCCACTCTTTTCCCCTCTCTCGGGACGCCGAGTGCCTTCCCAACGCGAATTAGGTTATACCTATATGGCTATCTGGATGTACAACCTGTATTTTGATAGCTTTTGATGCAACAGAATGAGGGTATCTGGCGACACAAGATATTCGTCCCCAGTATTTTGCCGCGCCAAGTGATGATTGGTTCTCTTGTTGTCTCTTTCAACAATCAATTAACTAATTCCTTTTTATTAATAATTCAGGCTCCATTTTGCGTTGAAATGGACATGAGAAAACGTAACAATTTTTCGCAGCGCAAATCCTGTCAAGTTGGATCGCGCCCTGCAAGAGTCCTTGGCGGAAATCAAGGTGATGACCTTTGCGAGTGACACCCTCGAAGGACGAAGATCCTTCTCCGCTCTGAATTAGGAAATTGCACTGCCAAGGTCAATAAGCCAAAATCCTGTCGAGCGATGTAGTAAAAGTGGAGATCTGTCTTACTGGGTCATTTTTCTCAGGTCTTGATTTGAAAATCGCTGCTAAACGCAAGTTGAGGTTGTTTATGATGATTATTCTGGTTCTGATTGGTCTGACCTTGGATGAGGATCGCAAATTCTGCAGGATGTGTTATAGAGTCGATACATTTTTCAAGCTTCATTTACCTTGACTGAAGGCAAGTGCCGGTAGATATATCACGATGGGTATGTACAGAAACTGTAAAGGAAAATCAATCACTTTAAAAAGCAATCCTGCTTGTTAAACATATAAATATTAAGTCTAATAGGTTATTAAAAACTCATAATACAAGTAAAAGGCAAAATTTATTAATCTTTGTTTAATCAACTAATGTTATTGAAACTTATAAGTTAATTGAAAATTTTAATGAAATTTAAAATTATTCTGCATAAAATGTATAGATACGTAATAATAGATATAGATATAATAGATATTTAATAGACTATAGCATAATTTCCCACTAAACGTCTGTCAGTAAGTCGGTCGGAACGAAGAAAAAGTACACGAGCGATGTTATTTTGCATTAGTTAGGCCTCATCTTGAGTATGCGTGTAGTGTGTGGGACCCTGCCGATAAACGTTGCATTCGGGAATAAGAAAAGGTGCAGCGAAAGGCGACACGTTTTGTGAAGAATTATTACGATAAATCAGTGAGCGTTTCACAGATGCTACAGGACGCAGGCTAGGAATGTTTGTAAATTTAGAAGATAAAAGTGGGATAAATTTACTGAATAATTCTGAGAAAGCACGTTCAGAAATGATGTAGCCATTATAATGCGTCCACCATGTTACATAGACCATTCTAACACTGCGAGAAAGATCAGGGAAACAGATGTTAGAACGAATCGATTCAAGAACTCATTATTTCCTCGAGCGATACGCGAAAGTAATCGATTAGTGAAATAAAATCATGGTGCGTGCACCCCCTGCCTCACCCCGGGCTTGCAGGGTACTTACATAGACATAACTTTGAAATTTGAATAAGAGGAAAACATCAGAGAACGTAATTAAGGTATTTTAGAAGTGTATACAGTATTCTCTGGCAGAATATTCTGCCCGAAAACCTTCCATTTTAAAATTTTCTTTTAACCGAAAAAATAAATTTGGATTTCGAATGACTTTTTATATTCCTGGAAATTCTAATAAGTATCAAGAACACATAGGGGTGTAAAAAAAGTCAAATACAAATTGTCAACGAAAATAAAAACATTGGTTGCCTTAGGAAAATATGAGAGATAACTTGTAGGCAGGATATGGTAGAGTAGAGGTCCCCGAACTACTGCTCCGGGAAAAATCCGGTCCGCCAATGGCTTTTATACAACCCGCAAAAACACTATATGAAGGTAGGAATAAAGAGAAGGTTGGAACACGGCTGTTAATGAATCAGAGGTTAAAAACACTCCGTAAGCCGTCTTTCGGCAAGCGGAACTCGCGCTCAGGGACAAATGGAAAGCTCCGGATTACCGATTTCTGGGAAGTTCCAATGATCATTTCGGAGACAAGGCCTCTATCCTCAGGGAGGAGACTCCCTGGGACTTCCTAGAAATCGGTAATCTGGAGCTTCCCGTTTGTCTCTGAGAGCGAGTTCCGCTTGCCGAAAGACGGCTTACGGAGTGTTTTAAACCTTTAAATAAGGTAGGATGAGAACTAAACTACTTCTCTTTAATAATCATCTGGCATGCGTGGTGTATATAGATTTATTCTCATAAATTATCACTCCTTTAGTTATTTCTAGATAAACAGTGTGTATAATTATACGGAAATTAGAGAGTTGCCACTGAAAATATATCCAATCGAGGATTTTCTATTTAATGACGTATGAGCTTTTATTTATAATGTAGCACAATATTATGTATCAACAGTTTCTATTTTACCGTATCTTTGTTTAGTGTAGGTGTTTGTATGTAACTAGACTTGTAAAGATGTGTCCTGTCCATGGTTTTTGGGGTTTATTGAGGGGTTTCCTTTCCGTCTTTGGGCGAATAGCGGAAAAATGTTAATATTATTTTTCTTACGGCACTTTGTCCGTTGCCACCTGGCCCAGTGACCAAATTGCAATGACTTATTGAATAAATAAATATATAAACGTTAAATCAGAGTCAGTGTACCACGTTATCTATGCTGATCAGAAAAGAGGCGGTAAAAAGGCCAATCTAATAAAGTAAGTTTAAAGAGAACCAAGTTCCGAAGTGAGTTTTCACATCATAACTCATGAATCTTTAAAAAGTTGCAGCACTGTCGTAATACTTACGCAGCCAATGAGGAATAATATAGAACCAAGCAGCCGCACCTTCCGGTCGAACCTCACCTCCAAATACTGCCAATGAGAAAGATTGTCAGCGTTAGGATACTAAATGATCTTCGGAAATAACCTTCGCATGGAAAGAATCCTTTGGTACCTCATAGGATGTGTTGAGCTGAAGCTTGTAAAACACGGGCATGAAACACGTCCCACACAGAATACTAGCGGTAAGGAGACCAAAAAGGGCAGTTGAATACTGCGTTCCATACGTGTACATTTCGGCAGACATGCCCAGCAGGGTGATCCCTGAAATATAACTAACCAAATTTTCAATTCAGTTTGGTTCATTTCACATAATTTGGTAAGCTATTTTATTCGTTCTCTTGGAAGAAGTGTGAGACTGAAATTAGCTCAGTCGTTGTTTTACCTGGCAACTAGTGACATGGATATTGGTACTATTCCCATGGTCTTCCCTCCCATGAGATACTCCGAAGTTGTATTTTGTTTCTGCTTTGCTATGAATGCGAAGTAAACTCCAATGAACGCCGAAACTGCTAGCATTCCACTGAAGAGGCAATAGTCAAATATTGAGAAGGATTGGTGATGAGGGCTCGATCTTACGTGCTGGTGGATATCTTCCGTAACCGTGGATACGTGATCAAAAGTTCCTGGAAATTCATCCGTGACGATGCTGACGGTGGTCGCCATCTTGTTGAAATCGACTCAGGCCAATGCTGCTAAAAGCCTGTAAGCAGAAAGGTTCTTGGTATTGAAACAGATAACTATATTACAGGTGATAGACCTTGCAAGCCATCAATATCCAGTAAGACCTGTTCCTGCTAACATGCATTGATGATTGGAATATGTTTCATTTGTCTTTTAGCACAGGATTTTTATCGTTAATTCAATGTTGACTGTTTTATTCGCCCCTGCAATATTGTAAAATTTACTGAGGTATGCATGATTCTGGGTAATGGTATTAATTTAGGTTTCTCCTTATTGAATGTTATGAACATTATCCTTCATGGTCATTGCACTGTCCTTGAGTTGAATTTTACCTCTCATAGCATTCAGGCTCAGTAAGTTCTCAGTTCATCCAATATTCACAGTAATATTATTATTCGCTTCGATTTAATCACATGATCACGGTAGAGTTAATTTTAAAAAGAACGAAATTTCACGGCAAACTAGAAGTAATTCACCTGTACCAAGAACTTGGAAGTCTTCGGTCAGGGCAAATTCCAAGGCTGAAGCGTCAGAACCCATTATATAATAAACTTTGTTTTCCTTTTCAGCCATATTTCTTCACATGGCAGCCGTAATTCACACTCTTTCCTTCCATTGCTCTCAAACTTCCTCTTCCTCTAAAACAAGGAACTCAAAAATCTCCTTGAAGTAATTTCAACTTGAATTTTACTCCAAGGGTACAATCTCCACTACTACCAAGAGAGGAAGTAATAAAGGCATTCTTTCACCGATTGAATTCATCCAATGCATATAACCTGAACCTAACCGAAATAACACTATTTTTGTTGGGGTGAGAACTGAATCCAAAACCGAAATATTAAAGTTTTTTAATTCGAACCGAAACCGACAACTAAATTCATTTGGATGTACGCTTCGTTTAATATTCCAAATTAAGGTATCGTGGTTTTGTTAACTTGTTTTATCCCTTCTCTCAGAAAAGAGATTAAACCTGAATTTATTAAAGATAGGCGGTGAAAGAATGGCTTTATTACTTCCTCTCTTGGTTTTAGAGGAAGAGGAAGTTTGAGAGCAATGGAAGGAAAGAGTGTGAATTACGGCTGCCATGTGAAGAAATATGGCTTTTTCTTGCTAGGTTCAAAGGAGAATAATACGAAGAAATAATAGAACATCACTTGTATTTCCTATTCATTGGAGTAAATTAATATAGCATGCCGCATGAAAAATTTGTTGACCACTCACTGATGAATAATTAGAAGTTTAATATATTATTTTACGGCAGCTCTTATGTTAGTAGTAATTTTCCGTAACATTTACTAACCATTAATTTTATCTTATCCTGAAAATAACACATCAAATCATAGGGGCATAAATTCTATGAAAACTAACGTTAAACCGTAAGCTATTTTCACAGCAATTAAATCTACTCCGGGTTGTAATATTTCGGTCAAATAAACTTTAAACGTAGTATAAGGATTTTATAAAATCTGCTTTATTTCCAGAAAATATCTGGATGTATTTCCGAGGTAAGATACTTGCTATAACTAGAATCCATTTTGCCTTTTGAATTTCAGCTCACCTCGAACAATGTTATCACGTCAGATGCTCGGCATCCACTCTAGGAGCAAAACTACTAATAAATACTAGTATTTATTAGTAGTTTTTCTCCTAGAGCCCATTATTTTACGTAACATCTCTAGATAATTCATCAAAGAATCAAATCTATTTCTAGTTTTTCGACAATCACGTGTGCAGATATTTCATTTGAATATGACCTGGCGAATATTTCGTAGCTACTCTTATCATAAACGTCACCAACGTCAACAGCAAGGTTACCGTGAACATCATCATCATGGGCGTCATTCTCTATCTTCGATTTCTTCTTTGTAAATGAAATAATTAGCCTTCAAGTTACGATCTACTATTCCTTCAGGAAACCTTCAATGGGTCCTCTTCCAATGGTGCTGAAGGTTGAAACCGCCCCTGAATGTCCTTGGGCAGCACCATCCCAGTGCAATTTAGCGCTGCCTGCCGTATTTGATCATTCAACAAGGGGCCGTTCTAAACTCTGAACTGGGACATGATTAATAACTTCATTTTTCGCAACTGTTTGTCGACGAATTCCAAAAACATTTATTGCCTTAATCCGAAAGACCACAAAGATTTCACCTTCCGCCCTTCTACCAATTTCTTTTGCGTTCCATTCGAATATGAGCAATTTTATTTTTACTCCTAATCTAAAAATGCGGGTCCTGGTAGGAAAGTGTCGGGTACTAAGCTAAGTTGTCATTTAATTTTTTCCTGAAATTAAAATTTTTCATAAAAATATATAAAGTACGTGCCGATTGTTTTAGTACTTTTTCCAAAGAAAGTAAATAACTTACTTGCTGAGAAATATCAAACACTATCTATGTCTTGCATTTATCTGTATCCATCTCGGCACCGGAAATCGAAAAATAAAGGATTTTCCAGCAACACTACTTCAAGGCCTTTTCTGATAATGTATATGCGTCCTAGATTCCTTCCCTTGCCAGGTTAACTGGTCCTATGAAATATTAATATTCTTTCCCAACCGAATTCAATTTCAATCTCAAAGCAACTTATACTATCGCAAAATTGCTTCGAATCACTTTTAAAATCCTTGATTTCGTATTAAACGTAGTTCTACAAAAAGTTGCTATTTTTCAAAAATTGCTGATGTTCGTGATATTTTAGACCATACACTTTGGTAGAAATGGACAATACTTGTAAGTTTTCAAGAACTCGCAGTTTCGAAAAATAATTGTCGTTTCCTAAAAATCGTTCTTGTTTGTAATTTTTACGAATAGGTAATTTCGTGAAGAACATAATTTCGTTTAAGTTAAATCGTTACTCCAACCAAGGTCCTCAAGATGCATGCATTTCGCTGATGACATTTTCCTTCAAATTTATCAAACAAATTCAAGGGGGAAGTGTTCGAGTATATATAAAATATAAATCATTGCGTCTTAATAACTAAAAATGCCGACATTTCCAACATAGGTTTTAGCCCACTGTGTTTCATTCCGCCTTGGTGTCATCGTAAGAAATGGCGTTTCACATATTTAATTCCCGTTTCATCAGACTTATAATTAGATGCTATCTTACAGTACGTTTTTGAGAAAAGATACTTATCTTTACATCTAGACGCTTAAGCAAGAGAGATTTATCGTAATTAAAAAAAAATTATTGGCTTTTCGTTAGTAAATGTCGAAAGTTCTCAGTATATAAATTCTCGGTTGATTTTTACGATTACTTATAAGTACTGAGAATCTTCTCGACAATACATTTCAAATAAATCAAACTAATTCTTATAAAAATGCATTTCAAATAAATCCGAGATGTAGAAAAGATATAAAATTATAGATTTTGCAGTGATGAAATGCTTACTAAATTGTTCATGTTCTTGGATGGTATTGCATTTCTTTCTTCAATTTCATAATTCGCGGAAGTATTTGACATTTCTTCCTTTTTATACATGAATAAAAGTTTAGTTATGAGTTCTGCGACAGTTAAGGTAATTTTGCACTTATGGGCCCTCACCAGGAATCGAACCCAAGACAGCTTTTAACAAAGATGAGCGTACTACCCACTTGGCTCTCTGGAAGCCATTTTTGTACTTAACTGTTCAAATTTGATATATATTTTTTCACTTCTTAGCTAATTCTTTCTACCGCCCCGACAATGAATACTTATGTTTTGATACGTATCGTATATATTGGTGGTTTCTGTGCTATTTTGTAATTCATCACTTTCTCCTAGTTCTTCTCCAATTTCCCTCAATCAGGTTTTCCACACTCCTATTTCTAGGTGTTTCATGACATGAAAGTAAATTACTGTGACCTCATAATATCAAAGTGTCTTTCCACTTAACAAAGAACATTTCTTTTCTCATTCTGTACCATCTTATCTTCTTAATGTCAGTTCCTAGTTTGAAAAACAAATCCAACAAACTCAATTTATTTCTTGTATTTTACTGCATGCATTTGACAATGGGTTAAATGATAGTTGGGATAGCCTCCAATTCGCTCTAAGAAGTCGTTTGTGTGTATGTGTATCATTTACCGAAGAAATGTATTTTGATGAATCATAGCGTAAACGCGTCTCGAAATGCCATCACCAAACTAAAAAAAGAATGTCATCGATAACAGGAATTATTTAAACCACTCGGAACAAATCGTCCAAAGGCCAATCCAAGGAGCTGAACACTCCCATTTTTCGGAAGCCTATTGATTCTTCCTGAACGATGACCTCGCCGGATTTTCAAATGGAAGTGGTGTAATTTCTCAACCTGGGTAAACACGGTAAGCTTTATTGACTCAAAAAGTTTCATGATTGCGTATCTGATGAAAATATGGAGTGAAGCGACTGACAAGGCTTCTTATCGAGGGCAGTACCCTTAAAATGGGGAAACATTTCAGTTTCTATTCTCTTTCCATTCTCGCCGCTGGCATTATGTAACTGAGAAATAGATAAGCTAAAACAAGCTTGAATGGCTTTTTCCAGGAGCAAGGCTGGCTGCGTAATGCTGCGTAGATGTATGCAATTAGAACATATCGGAGTGATGTACACATGCAATTAATTCATAAGTCCTACCGCAGTTGCCAAAATGATAAAGAGGACTCTACGGATGCCAGAATATTAGTTATAAATTTCCGTATCAGAAAATAGAGGATTGAATTTCGCATTGAGCCGAAACAAAATAATGAACGTGCGTATTGATTTTAATTTACAGTTGACTCAAAATTCATCAATATTTTTGTAAAAGTTACATAACATGAATTACTTCAGCATTCCTTTTGGGGAACCTCCTAAAATTATTCATGGTGAATAAAAAGAACCAAATATTCCGGTTTTTATAAAAAAAATTAATAAAAACTGGCGACTAGTTTCAACGCTTTATCGTCATTCTCAAGTATTGAGAAGCCGAGTCCATACTTGAGAATGCGTCGAAACTGGTCATCTGTTTTTATTTATTAATATTTATCATATTTAGTTCTTCATTCACCATGAATAATAGAAGTATCATGTCTGAGACAACCACATCTTCCATTTATTTTCGTGCCAGTTTTGTTCACAGTTGTGATAGAATGAAAGCTGCTGATACCTGGACCATCCTGTATAACGGCCTTCATCATTATCGCTTCTCGTTGAATGAAAAGTGTTATTCATATGGTCATTGTATTGCGCTTACGTAAATATTTTTTCTCTTGCAACATTCTGAGGAAAAGCAAATTACCTCACTCCTCATGTTTTTGGTAAGCCTCATTTTATCTGTAGAAATTCTTGCAAGTAATGGTGGGTAGATTGAGAACCAAACGGGCTTCCGGACTAAATACTGTAGACACCAACATCCTAATTACAAGATACAGAACTCTGTCCGTTCAAGCCTAGAATAAAAAATTAGGGGAGCTTACAGCAATAAAAACCTAGCTGAATACACCTTACGGCACTTTCCCTTGCGTATTACTAATCAATTCCTTCTAACACAATATTGCTGGCGGAGGATGGATTGATAACTTATTTAAGATATTATTATTATATATAAAAGCGTTACAATTGGACAACAGTCCGGTGGCAACGACAATAAAATTCCACAATTACACAAAGACAACACAGTTCCACCATTGTACAAACATCCACAACTCATCAGCCGCCACAGCCCGTCCAGCAAAACAACCATCAGTCACTACCCCACAAGCCAAATTCAGCAACTCCTACACTTCATTAAAATAAATACCAACAGTCATCACATAAAGTCTCTAATAAAACGCTACCATTATTCTATACGTATTATCGAAGATACTTGTATGTCCGAATGTATATAAACGTTGAAAAGTATACACATATACATAATTACGTACGTGTAATTTATTAATGATACGCAGGGAAATTCCCGTGACCCTTTAAATTAATTTTTTTTTCAAATATTTTGGAATTGTGTTTGTTTATTGGCGAGAGATTCCTTGCGTCATGTCCCATGCTTTGACATGACAAACTAATGTTTTGTCCAAAAATGACTCTTTCGAACTTTGCTCCCTTTCTATCGTTTATCTTATCATATGCAAGCAAGAAAGATGCAGTTTGTTGATGCATATCACATTCAGACTACAGACGATCTTCCATCAATTTGCCATGTCTCCTTTATTATTATTTATTAACATTTGTAACAATGACGATGGGTTAGATGGAAGAGGAGGCTATAAAGTTTCACTTTTGCTCAAAATAATGACGTTATTTATTTACTCATTCTTTAGGACAAACATTTTCTTCTTCTCTATTAGTCTAAACGAAGTAATCTCAATTTGGTCACTTTTACTCAACGATAGAAACGAATAAAGTTGCGGCTTATATGGAAACAAGAGAGACTAAATATAAACTAAGTAGTTCTTATTCAGCTTGAAAGCCAGTTTGAACCTCAATACCTTCACCTTAGCAACCAGATGCTTTCGAGAGTAAATGAGGCTTAACAGACAAGATGAGGAGTGAGGTAGTTGCCTTTGCTTTCCTCATTAAGCAAGAATAATGTCGGTGGTAAAAATGCAAGTAAGTGCAGCATATCGACCCCGTGAATAACAATTTTCGCGGAATTCAAATAAGATGAATGCATTACTCATACCTCAGTAGCTTTTACATTATCACAGCCACGAATAAGACCAGGAACGCTTACATATATGAGCATATATGAGCATCTTCGGACACTGTAATACAATATTGTATTGTATTGTATGTTGTGATATAAAATTGCATCTATATTATGAAATTCTACATTTTATCATAAAATTATTTTTTTTTGTTTCACTACGACAAAGTATTAGGATACGTTTGACTTAGTATATGTTTTGATTTTTTCTTTAGGTGGTTTTCTGCCATAAGACATAAATAAAAATTATTATTATTACAAAATTTACACGAGAAAGTGTTGAAAATAAAGAAATGTTGTAAGTTTAACATATTTCATATTAAGACTCCTTAGAATTAGGTTCTGATGGAGATATTTTTAGAGTATTGAGGGAAGGGGCTGGTGCCTCCCCCTGGGCGTGCGCCTAATCAAGACACACATTTCTACGGAAGATAAAACCAACTGCGTGGACCGTGAATTCGTGGTAGGTCTCCATGAAGAAACAAGAAAAGTATATATTTTTCCCAGTCCAGAAGACTAGGTAGGAAGGTAGGTCTCCATGAAGAAACAAGAAAAGTATATATTTTTCCCAGTCCAGAAGACTAGGTAGGAAGGTAGGTCTCCATGAAGAAACAAGAAAAGTATATATTTTTCCCAGTCCAGAAGACTAGGTAGGAAGGTAGGTCTCCATGAAGAAACAAGAAAAGTATATATTTTTCCCAGTCCAGAAAACTAAGGAAAAATACCCAATTCCATTTATCAACATAAAGTACAGGAATGTACAAACATCAAAATAGGCATATATTATTGCTGCTGGTTGAGTGCAGATAAGTGCAGGCAGTCGAAATACTCTTGTTAGAGATATAAAATTGAAGTTTGCATTGAAAGTGCTTCTGTAGGGGTAGATTTAGCCCAAAAATCCTATTCCTTCATAACCAAATAACTCTTCTTGAATTAAACCATGAAGAAATGACCTTTAATCTCATATACGCTGAGTGGATACATATTTCTAAGCTTTTCTATTGAAAGGTCCATCGTCCAATTACACGAGAGCCTGTTCAAGGATTTTAAAGGAGTATCCAAATTATATCTATCTGGTGATGCATAGCTCCTCATTAACACCGGATTGAGTACTTTAGAAATCTTTAAGGGACTGTGATAGAGAATTTAGCTCGGTTGTAGTTGAACAAAAGTCAAAAGAATAGTAGAACTAATGATTTATTGTCAGTGTTGACACATTTTGCGATTTCACATAGTCAACAATGCATAGTGGGATGGTTAGGTCTTTAAGAGCTACATCCGCTTTGATCCAATGATGATGACCTCATTACCATTAATATTAATTAAAAATATGTGCTCGTTACTATTAGCTCTTATATAATAGCTTTGTATATGTTACACCTGTACTCGTTCATACTGCTTTTAATTCGTTGAATGGTTAGGTAATTTATTAGATATTCGATTTTCTAAGGCGGCGCAAGGTATATTTTAGCTGAAATAAACTCAAAAATCCATATTATAAACATATTACATTATTATATTTTTTATGTGTAAGGTACTCGCATACGATAAGGAACTTCTGCGTTACAGATAAATTAAATTGCAGTTAATAGTTTGGTGATTACAGTTGTGCATTTGATAGTTTACTTGCCTATATTCTACCATAAAATTGCAAATAAACCAAATTTAAAGAATTAAAGAAATAGGAACAAACACTTTCGTAATTTCCGCAGAATATATATATTTTTATTTGCAACTAGTTTCGTGTACAGTTAGGCATCATCAGACAAATTGAAATGAACTTAAAGTGCCCCCAAAAAGTCAATGGAAGTATTTAGAATGAAAATGTCTGTAAATGTCGAAAATTATTTTGTCTGTTAATCTAATAAAAAGTCCCTACTTAATCTGAGTTATTCCTGTTAAGTAAATGTTAAAAGTGAAACGGGAAGGAACTTAAGTTTTGGAGAAAAAATTTATTGAGCTTTGGATGGCTAAACTAATGAGAAAGTGGGATCTTTCAGGTTAATTTCCATGTATGCGGTATTTTACACACCAATAAAAATAACGATATCCTTAAATACCGGCACGAAGATATTTGCACATTTTAAATGATACAGGCTCATTTTTTAATGATGCAAGTTACTAGAAAGATTTTTCGTGGTTGAAATTAACCAAGTTTTTCGTTTGAAAACGGCACAAACACTATAAGAAGCTATTGAGACAGAGAGGAAATAGTAAGTAACACAAATGTCAGAATATCAACTAGGAATTTTGAATTATTTTTCAAAGATATTAGATATTGCAAAATAAATATTAAATATCTAGACGTTAAGACATCCGAGATATCGGAAGAGTTATCTTCAAGTAATCCTTTAATTAAGTAGTCAAATTGTGATTGCAGTTAACAAATCAGCCGTTATTTTTGAAAGTGGTATAAGTTCAGTCATTCGTATTCTGAGATATTTAAAAGTTTGCTATTGAATAAACAAATAATATTAGCAAACCTTAATAATTTTTGGTCGTGAAAAGGATAGTATAAATAAAATTACAGTTACTCTTTTCCACAAATGTATTTAAAGAAGTAAAATACACAAAAACACAAAAAACAAATTCTGGCATTTGTGTTTTTGCCTCTTTAAATACACCTGTGGAAAAGAGTAATTATAATTTTATATATACCATCCTTTTCATATGGATTTCCACGTCAAGCCTGCCACAATCGATTTTAATTTTTGGCAATGTTTATAAATGTTATAGTGCAAATTTGAGTTTCATAATAAATATAAAAATACGACATCTGTGTCTCACTAAAAATACCAATAACCAATTTTCCCCAATAATTCCACTTTAAAAAGCAACGGCACAAACTAAAATGCGATTTTAGAGAAAAAAATCCTCATTTAATTTTCACCGCAAAACTCTCAACTTCCGTATCGTTTACTTTCCATGAGAAACCACAACAACGGCGGACAAATACGTTTTTACAAATACAAAATCATCAGAATTGAATTCCACCCGAGTGGCAGGTAGAGTACTTATGTGAGTAGGGATATGAGTGTATGTCATTCGGTTTCGCTTACCTATATCCCGAAGACAGTCGCGTGGCGTGTAGCTTAGATGGAGGCGTGGTGCGGGGAGATGAGATGTGTTTCTCCTGAGACGAGGAACCTGCGACTGAAGTTCACTCAGAGATTTCAAGGAGACAACCGGAGGGAGAGGGTGACGTACCAATGGGTCAGTTGCGCGGATGTGGCCAATAATGATTTAGGGCATAACCTCAAGGGCAAGGTGAATAACTAAAGGGTTGTTGCTAGAAGGGTCTAGCGGGGGATTTCAGCACATCAAAGTTCAACTCTTTCCTTGGAAATGAAAACTTTTTGCCAAAAAGACTTTCTTATCTGAGTAAGTTAATACATAAACTTTGTTATAACTCTGATTTCACGAATGGACGATGGATTTTCTTCTCTTTCGAGACTTTCAATTAAAAGGACGTTCGTCTCACAAACAGAAGCAAAATCCTCGATTTTAATTCGATTGAATGATCTGGCTATCAAATTGAACAATTGAATGATATCACTGTGTCGTGTATTTCATTTAATTAGTTTGAACATTTGAATAAACTCATCGAACGTATTTTTATTATAAATTCGTATTATAAATTCATTTTGTTGATCTTTCCTTAGTTTTCCAGCCCAGCAACGAATTGCGAATATATCTCGAAATGTCTCCACTTGCCATTCCGATTTTATATAAATATATATTATAGAATTTACTATTAAGTTGCTGGTTTACTCTCAGTTAAATCAAGTTTTATTTTAAATGATAGTTTAACTTTCAACCCTTAAGAAACTGTGAGTTTAACTCTCTAATGCGTAAGGTTAATTTAATTCGATTTAATTTATGGTTTGTCTTATAAAGTTTCTTCGAAAACTATTGATCATCGATTAGACAACGTGTTTTGATTATGAGTGAAGTTTTCTATATGTATGTTTGTTACATGTTGAAGGCAGAAGGTAACACCGCTGATTTTGTTTACATGCACCGGAATAAGCTGCCGTTTTGAATAATGAATATAGTTAATGATAATAATGAATTCTCATTATTCATAAATATCAGGAGAATTTTGATCTATACCGAATTCTGTTTATTTTAGCATTTTGTAACATAACCAAGGTATTTTATAAAAATCATTGCAGTATTGGAACGTTTTGCATTTATACTAGTTAAGTAATCCGCAGTCGTTTATCTGTTGGGTATTATATTTAATTCAGCTCAATAAAAATAAAAAATACAAATTAAATTTTTCCATTCAATATTAAATTCAGCTGATCTTCGACGATCGCGTACTTTGAATACATGAAAAGAGATTGCTATTAATTGCTATTGGTAAACGTAAATATTTTACGTAACATCCAAAAGTAAAGGATCTTAGTGCCATCAAGATACAATGAATTTGTTAATAGTATTAGTGATCGAACATTTTGTTTATGTTTTAGGTTTTGGGATTTTTTTATTTATCTCATTAAGATGAAAAAAAAGTTAAACATCGAAAACCTCGAAACTTTTATTTGTGTCCGAACAAAATATCGTTGCATAATACACAAACATAAGCAATACAATAAATTGGAAATTACATTGACTACCTTCAGAAGAACAAACACAGACCTTTGGTTAATTCTTATCCATGTCAGATAGTCATCAGTTGAGATCGGTTAAAATCATAAATAATAACCCCGCGGAACAAATTGCATAGAGAAATTACACCATGATTCTTATCCGAATCATTTTGCAGCAATAAATAAGTAATTGTAACGGGAGTTAGCAAAATCACAATAAAAATTGCCCCTCCAAAAGGTTAGGTTAAGAAGTCAGCTATTGGTTACCAAGTACAGAGGTACCTTGACAAACTAACTTAATCCGTTCCAATTCGAAGTTCAATACTCAAAAAGTTTGCATCTCGAAACCAATTTTTCTATCATATTTCTTCGATTCGTATCACAAAATTAAGTTCGTCCCTGGAGGTTGAAATGGAGTAAGAAAGAAGTTCCTATGTCGTCAAGTTCATATGTAGCACGGTTCGTAAGTCGAGGTACCAGTGTTAAAGCCCAGAGAATGTTGTCAAAAAACAGACCACGACCGAAAGAACAATACACATCTTATTGAATCAACTTTTTACTGTTTCCAGTAATGCTTGAATATCATTGTTTAGTACAACGACCTCGTCAACATATGAGCAATGTTCCTTCTTTGCTCCTAATTCTTGATAACTGCAATCGAAACAATATCAAGTGTTTGCGATTGACATTCAACAGATGTAATTAAGTTGAAGATGATCGATTGATTTTGTATTAAAATTGTAGAGGCAAAACGAACCTTTCAATGAATTGCGTTTCAATGAAACTTGCCATCAGCTAGACTTGATGATGACAATCACTCGAACAAAAAACCGGTCGTTTATATTTGAAAAATTCATCTGTGGGAAAATTAAATTTATTGTTTGACTATTTCCTTCTCCATATCCATTAAAGGTTTCCATAATACCTCTGCTTTTTCTGTGAAGCTAATCACTATTCACTTGCTCACTCATTGTTCATTCATTATTCATTCATTACGGCCTACATGTCTAGTATTTGCTAGTGGACTTGGTCGATCGTTACGACTGGTTGTTGCTTAAAAGATTGAGTGCTTCGTCTTTCTCTTTTATAACTTCAACACTTTCCGGCATCTTCCGTCTGACTTTCTGGTTTCCTCCCTTACAACGACCAGCAAACAGTGGTCGCATGACAGGAGACAAAAGGATGACGTCAAGATCACTCAGATCCGTAAACCCCGTCACCGCAGATGCAATCAAGCCAACTGAGGTCGAAATTATGAGTCCGAACAATGTGTACAGAGTGTACGAAAGGTGGAATATACGGAAAGGTGGCTCATCCGAAGCGCTCTCCGTTAATGTGGGCAGAATGTTGATGCTGTTTGGAAAGAATGAGATGAATTAATCAGCTGTGATATCCTTTCCGTTCATGGTTGCATGGTGCATTGTTAGTTTGCATTGAAAATATACCAGTCATAAAATAAAACAGCCCATCACCATCTGCTTGTTCAACACTCCATAACTTATTCAATGGGCCATAATTTAAACATTACGAATTGATTTTTAAACAGAAACACAGAGGAGATTGAATATCGTACGTACGGGTGATTCAGATGTTAGAAGTAGGTTCAGATGTGCGCCAATAATTGGTAAGTGAGCTTATGTATCCCATATACNAAGAGATGGTTTGCAGGAGGACAATTAACCCACTGGGGCTTTTCATCCAGAGACATTACACCCAAGGGATCTCATTCAAGAATATTTCACACAAAAGTCGAATCGCCCTAGAAATATTTTACCCAAAGAATATTTCACCTACCGGATGACTTTCCAAATGATTCCTCGGAAGCGTTTCCGTCAATACTGATTTTACAATTTAAATCTCAAAATTGTTCTACAAATGAGCTATTTTTATCTTTCGAGTTGCTCAGATTCGAAGCTAGATCACTTCGAGAGCTTTTGAAGTGAAAGGAATATATGCACTTTTATATTGTTATTATGCCATTACTATAAACAATGACTGCCCAACCCAATCCAAAAAGGAAGCATTTTTTGAAATACCGTTCGGAAAAATATTCTTTGGGTAAAATACCTCTTAGGTGAACGAATAGACATTTTACCCAAGCATCGTGAGCAAGGATAAACCCAAAAGATGGCTCCTTTATTCTAAACCCAAAGAATAAAAGGAAATTGAAAAGTTACGCGTGACTGTGACTCGAACGCAGATCTTCTACTTTGCGGACGGGTGTTCTAAACCAGTGTTTCCCTTGGATCCATACCACCGGCCCCCAAATATGAAAATCTATGAAAATTAATGTCTGTATGGCCATAGCCGAAGAAAGGATAGAAAGAATGTTAAATACTAGAATGATAAAAATATCCACCAAATTACTGTAGGACAATTTTCTGATGTATTGATGCCATAAATCCAGTAAAACTCTATTGAAGAAGAAAGATGACAGGCAATGAGATAAAATTCATTTTCGTCTAGCACCCCACAGACTAGATTAGACCAGCGCCCCTAGGGAGGCGGCATCGCCCACTTTGGGAATCACCGTTCTAAACCAATCAATCTATCACGCAAAGCAACGAGATTTTTAGGGAAGTTTTACATGCAAAGCGACTGGTGGCTCCGTTTAGCGGCACCCACCACCGCCACTGTCCTCATAGACCTACCCCTAGAAGGATTGCGATAGCTTAATTGGTGCAGAGCGTCCGTCCAGAAAGTGGAAGATCTGCGTTCGAGTACCAGTTACGTATGACTTCTTCACATTCGTTTATTTTGCGGTTCTCTTCATATTTTGTATGGGATTATGTGAATAGCTAAGTTTATCGCCTATACCAGGCACCAATTTACCTGTACCACAGCGCCCAAATTTTCAACGATGAAACAATCAATGCTAAACTATAGGTAATAACAATTCTGTTTCGAAATAAGATTAGGAATAAATATATCTATTCATTCTATACTTCTTTCTGGCATTGTGAATCTAATTCATAATTTACAGCTTTCTTTAAATATTATACTCTGGCAGAATATTCTCCGCATTTTTAACATATGACCCGTCACTTGAAAATACAATAAAACATCAAGTTTCAGCTTAATTTTCGCAGATAAATCTAATAATCTTTAATTATAATTTCATTTTCAATTGATGCATATATTTTGTATATCTCCAGTGAGCTCATAGGTCACCTATACGAGTATTAATGTTTTATTGTATACATATCTGTATGTAAACTCTAATGTTGGTATGCATGCTTTTGTATGCGTGCATCAGAAGGAATCTGCCCATAAACCAGTTATTATTTAATTAGAAGCAACTGTCTTTCGATTTTTGTACAATCTTTGTTACTGAGCCTGTAATAAATATCATTACGACTGTTGTTTTTTACAACTTATCTCATACGAGTGTAGAGAGTCTTTGAAAGCAATTTTACCCTTACCTGCTGTTTAGTACTTCGTTCAGTGTGAAATTGTCCATTTGTAAGATGGAGGAGCATCCGTCTGTGGTGAAAGGCTTTTTCTCGAATTTTATCTGTCCACTGGCGATTGATGCCTGGGTTCCGAAGCATATGAAACCCATGACAATCATCCCTGTTATACCGCCGATCAGCGTCCCCTTGAAGTTTATCGAAGAAATGAAACGTAGTAATTAAATTTTAATATGACAGCTTGAAGGGTAAATTAAGTAAATGCAAAGTTTTTAAAGATAGAGCACGATGATAGATATACCTTTGCGTTGGCCCATGGAAAGAACATTCCCAGCACAAAACAGGAAGTTAGAGGTCCAAGCGTGACACCCGACAGACTCCAAGAGACCTTTAATTAAAATTCCATTTTAACACTTAACCTGTGACGTGCTATAATAGGAAATTGATTGTGGATAATAAAAGTATTTGATTTTCAACAAATCTGTAATTTATGTTACCGTAAACCGGGGTTACTTGGACCCAAAATTTTAAATTTTTTGGACTTTCCCAACG
>KZ308411.1:666282-714814 GCA_000376725.2 Ladona fulva
TGCAATTAAATTTCATGAGCGGTCTGTGAGACCTCACGTCACATTTGCTGTTTCAACGAAAAATGTAATAAACAAAATGCTTTTCAAAAAGGTTTCATTATTCATCATACCAAAAATACATAAAAGATTATAGATATGCGACGCTATTAAAAAAACTTTTTCTTTCAAATTTTTGAATGTTTTCAAACAACGATTTATAATTGAAAAATTTCTGTCGGAAACATAAAACTAAATTGAAATCCAAATTAGTGGATGACTAATGAGATGTTTAAATCTTTAAAATATCGCTAAAACTATCATTCAGTCAGTTTATAAATATTAAAAAAATTGATATCTCGCAGTCAAAAATGTGACAAAAATCGCATGTCACCAGGTTAAAACGTATGCGTTTAGTTCAAAATCTAAGTCATAGATCCTAGGAGTTTCACCCAAGAGATGGTTTGCAGGAGGACAATTAACCCACTGGGGCTTTTCATCCAGAGACATTACACCCAAGGGATTTCATTCAAGAATATTTCACACAAAAGTCGAATCGCCCTAGAAATATTTTACCCAAAGAATATTTCACCTACCGGATGACTTTCCAAATGATTCCTCGGAAGCGTTTCCGTCAATACTGATTTTACAATTTAAATCTCAAAATTGTTCTACAAATGAGCTATTTTTATCTTTCGAGTTGCTCAGATTCGAAGCTAGATCACTTCGAGAGCTTTTGAAGTGAAAGGAATATATGCACTTTTATATTGTTATTATGCCATTACTATAAACAATGACTGCCCAACCCAATCCAAAAAGGAAGCATTTTTTGAAATACCGTTCGGAAAAATATTCTTTGGGTAAAATACCTCTTAGGTGAACGAATAGACATTTTACCCAAGCATCGTGAGCAAGGATAAACCCAAAAGATGGCTTCTTTATTCTAAACCCAAAGAATAAAAGGAAATTGAAAAGTTACGCGTGACTGTGACTCGAACGTAGATCTTCTACTTTGCGGACGGGTGTTCTAAACCAGTGTTACCCTTGGATCCATACCACCGGCCCCCAAATATGAAAATCTATGAAAATTAATGTCTGTATGGCCATAGCCGAAGAAAGGATAGAAAGAATGTTAAATACTAGAATGATAAAAATATCCACCAAATTACTGTAGGACAATTTTCTGATGTATTGATGCCATAAATCCAGTAAAACTCTATTGAAGAAGAAAGATGACAGGCAATGAGATAAAATTCATTTTCGTCTAGCACCCCACAGACTAGATTAGACCAGCGCCCCTAGGGAGGCGGCATCGCCCACTTTGGGAATCACCGTTCTAAACCAATCAATCTATCACGCAAAGCAACGAGATTTTTAGGGAAGTTTTACATGCAAAGCGACTGGTGGCTCCGTTTAGCGGCACCCACCACCGCCACTGTCCTCATAGACCTACCCCTAGAAGGATTGCGATAGCTTAATTGGTGCAGAGCGTCCGTCCAGAAAGTGGAAGATCTGCGTTCGAGTACCAGTTACGTATGACTTCTTCACATTCGTTTATTTTGCGGTTCTCTTCATATTTTGTATGGGATTATGTGAATAGCTAAGTTTATCGCCTATACCAGGCACCAATTTACCTGTACCACAGCGCCCAAATTTTCAACGATGAACACCATTCCCACGCAGATCACTCCGAAAACCACGGAGATGATTTTCATCATAAGGGAGGCCCTTTCTTCAGAAATCTTCACCTTCAGAAAGGGTTCGATGAAATCTTCATACAGTACTCCAGCCATTGAATTGAGACCAGTTGACATGGAGCTGTAATCGAAACGCGGATTTACATTTTCAATTTCATCAGAGTTGGCGATTAAAATTGCTGCGAACTGAGATAAACCTAGTGGAGACCACTTACCTCAAGGCTGCACTGAAGACCCCGGCCATGAATAATCCAGGAAGTCCTGGAATGGTATTTGCCACGTTCATGACGAAATATGGAAGAATCTGGTCGGCAGACTTTATGGCCTATTTGATGAGAGACGGTACTTTTTTACTTCTACTTTCCTTTTAAAGATCATAGGAGGGAGTGAAATGAAAATTTCTTTTCTTTTTTGATGGAAGGTTTGAAAGTGAACTATCTTTATTTTTATTCCATCAACACTTTCACAATGGATAAAAATTTTTGTTATCCTTCGAACAATGACAACTTTATTGCTTAATATACGTGAAGGCGTATGAATTACGAACAGAAAATGAATTATTTAATCATATTAAAGCTATTTTGAATGTATATACTACATTATTGGTAATTAATGTATATTATTGAAGCTACTGACCTTTGAATGATTCTGATTATTCGTTTTATTTTGTTGCTGATTTTCCATTATGGTCCCTCTTTTTCGTATATTATGAAAGTATTTAAAGAAGCTATTGGCTAAGGAGCATTCTAGCTCAGTGTAAGAAGCAAGGGCAAATTGCCTCTCCCACATTTTGCCTGGTTAACCTGATTTCTTATCCAGTGCTATTGCTAAGATAAGAAGTGGAATTGCTAACTAACTTTGGAGGGGTTGAGATTCAAACCGGTTTTCTGGTTAAATTGTTTATAAACAGATAGGGTATTGTGGGTAATAGTTTAGATTTTATAATGACCTTTTTGTTATAGCAAAGGAATTTAGATGTCTTACAGAATCGTCTTGGGAACCAATCGTAAGGTCTGAATTTTCCTGTATAATTGCAATGGAGGAACACTACTCTTATCGACTACTGCATCCTCTCTCTGCACTCTCTGCTCTCTGATGCATTTCATCGTATAAATAAATATGCGGTACTCGCAAGAACACTGCATAGTTCATCTATAGTCATAGACCACAAGTCTGGGTGTATTCTTGTACCCTCTATTATTAGCTACGTAAGGCTTTGGAGAGGGTATGAGGATTACTATACTAGGTGAGAAGTGAGGTGGTTCGCTTTTCTTTTTTCACCTGGCTTTCTTCCATAAAAACTTCAAGGAATTTCCATTCATCAAAATTGGGGTGTAGAAACAATGTAGTTTACATAATTGGGAAATTGAGGAAACCTTCAAGTACATCACAGCCAACATTCAATAAGCATTTTAACATTCCGATATCTATGTTTTAATCAATGAAAGTATTCTTGACAATTTTAAGCGCTCCGATCAATTGATAGTTGGCTTAGATACGTACCTTAACTGAAACCAGGTCGCAGTTGTGATAAGATGCATACATTAACAGTCCGGCGTATAAGCTGATGGCATAGATAAGATTCACTCCGAAGTTGAACGCGACAATCATTCTGCATGAAAGCAAAAGCCATGGAAAGATTTCAGTACACAGAAATATAATTCTTTATATTAAATCAAAATCGGTCTTGTTCATGGAATAATTAGTAATAACGGAGCATACAAATTAATTAGACATAAAAAGACTTCTTACTTGAGAGGAGAACTTGAGCTCAAGTTCTGTAGACAAAAAGGATCACTAAGATAAAACCATATAAGCACTCCACGTAATTTCTCTGTCTCTAGATCTGCACATCCGCCAAACCATATTCATAACTCATACTTCTTGGAACATTTCAACTGTTTCCTCCAAATTTCGAATGTTTGGCCTTTGAAATACGGAAAATGAGGCTGTGGAGGTAATAATGCCGGGTTATACTCCCAAACTTTCGAAATGGCTTCCTTAATTAATGCATGTGAACTTTGTCTTGCATGGCTTAGTTATTTTAAAAGATCAAATTAGAAATAATGGTCCTACTAAAACGAGATTAGTGTACAGAGAAGGGATATTGAATTACTATACCTATTTTGGACGTATGATACAGTCTTCAATTTGAAATCGTGAGCGCTTATATTGGATAAAGGAAAATTTTATATCGTTGAATCTGAGCTCATGAATGTTCCAGTAATAGCACATGGGGATCATAAGCCCATACAGCATTAATTAGTCTTAGGCCCGGTATTATAATTCATACTTAAAACGGACTTTAACTAATGTTCAACTTATGACCCGGTAATGAATATTATTTATATAATGCTATATTAGAGTTCAGGTGAAGATTATAGTTAAACTCCTATGTATATGATTGATTAGCATGAATATTAACAATAAGCTTCACTTTAACTCTATCAAAGCATTATAATAACAGGACCTATAGTGAACATTGATTTAAGTCCATTTTAAGTATACGTTATAATACTGAACCGTAGTCTTAGTAGTCTTTCTGAAGATAAGATCAACGAAGAAACCCGATAATATATCATTGATTGTATGAATAAGTAATATATAAAGTTATCAAAGACTTATAGTTCGAGCATTTTGACTTTAGAGGACTATATGTATACAGTATCTGATATATATTTTAAAGAAGTTATATGAAGTTCCATCAAGTTTGACGAGGAAGTTGCAATATCGTAAAATGTTAGATTTGATCTTTTTAAAAAATCCATCGTAAATGATCTGAATCTGTATCGTTTGATCTTTTTAGATAGAGATAGATCTCTTTTAAGCGCCAATGAAGAATATCCATGTCAATAATCGATTTGTTTTCAGCCGATGAGGTATCACTGTCACCACGAAATAACTATGTATCAGCGTGAGTAAATTCATAAATGCAGGCGCCAATCATCGTTCCTCAAAAAATTTCGAGCTACCAATTAATTTGAAGTTTATATTGAAGAAGTAGGTAATTATTTAGCAATAATTCCGTGCCGTGAATTTGTAATAGGAACTCTTATAACGTCGGAATAATGTACCCGAAAAATTCGATTCCATACAAGATCACTCTGAGGAACGTTGACCAAAGCGGTCCACAGATATGTCTGAGTAATACCACCATCTAATAACTTGTGCTAACATCCGTGCACTCCTTATGTTAGGCATCGCTAGGAATCTTTGGACGACTCCTTGGTTGATGGACAAATGAGTCACCCAGTTGAAAGACGACCCAAAAACCGTGTTCCAGAACGTGTGTCGTACGGTCGGGTCAGGGTTCATGCTGCAAAGATCAAATGACTTTATCACTTCCAAAATCATAGGTTTTTAGGAGAGCATTATAAATACTCAGAGATGATACTAACGTGAAAAATTCCAATCTTCCGCTTTTTTCATTTCTTTCCAAAACTGTGGCGAATCCGCCGACTGCATTGGTACCGATCCAGATGACTGCGATCATTCCTCCAAACATCAGGACAGTCTGCAGCGCGTCTGTCCATACGACTGCTTTTAGGCCACCCTGAAAAAAATTCGGAGCACAAAAATCATTTGTATGAATATTGATTCTGACTAACGTAGAAATCTAGCGGATAATATTGGCTTTTTCAAAATCCACTATCTGTTTCAACGAAATCTTACTTTTTCCAGCCCCATAGCGTTTTTTCATTAGCGTGTAGACAATAACCCGCTCTTTCCGGCGATCTGCTATTGACCAGCAATTATTAGAGGGCAATTGTTAGCAATCTGTCGTTGACGAGCTATTTTTGTCAAGCAAAAATGTCATAAAATGTCATAAAGATAAGAACCATTTGTTCGAAATTATGCTTCAAATATCCTTTTCTGATAATTACATCGAAGAACGAGTGATTGTGGTATTATGGAAATAAAAGTCTAAACATGCGAAGAAATTAGAAAGAAAGCTTTTTAAGGACACTGATATCCGACAATCGAAACTCTAAGGTCCAGTATTACGATTTATACTTTAACTTTAACTAATGTTCACTTTAGTGCCTAGTATTATAATGTTTTGGTAGAGGTGAAGTGAAGATTACAGTTAATGTCTTATGAATATGATGAATTAGCACAAAGATTAACTATAATCTTCCTTTTAACTCTAACAAAACAATATACTCTGTCCGAAAGTGAACATTAGTTAAAGTTCACTTGAAGTATACAATATAATCCTTGACCTAATTCTTTGTAACAAATACTTTGGAATAAATATATTGTTTAAATGAATCTAATGTAATTCTCTTCGCTTTCAAATGAAGATATGAGACACCCTATAAAAAATATATTGGGTATTTGAAGGTTTGAAATCGAATCTACCAAACTGATAGATTTTATGGAAATTCCTGTTGAAAGCTCGCCCCTGTCTGCGAGGAACGAAAAGAAAAGTTCGTTTGGAGGTGGAAAGCAAGAGAGGAAGCTAGATGGCTAAGCTATTGATCTATCAATATCACCCAAAACGCTTTCTAATCAACTCCTTGGAGGGTAAACTCGTCCAGTCCGAAAAAAATACTTCTGCGAGGGAACCGAAAACTTTCTATTTCATTAGTTCAAACTCGTGTTATAAATAAAAATTCTGTATCCGACATACTCCGAAAATTGAAACGACATACTTAAATCCTAAACCTGTCTCTCACTACATATATGTTCTCAAGCTCACCGAATATTTATCATAAATAGCCTTTATCATTCATCCTCATCATTCGTGGACATTCCCATGTTCCTTCTGCAATTTTTCTGAATTTACAAGTGATAATTCAATTCGTACATTTGTATACGTTTAGGTTGTATGTACATACAACCGATCCAGGAAAAACGGAGTAGCTTCCACGCGATCATTAAATTTGCAAGATCTGGGTTCGATTCCCGGTCACGCGTCTTTTTCACCACTTTCATCCCGTATAAAGAGGCTTTTTCTTAACCTAGTTTTTTTTTCATTTCTTCGCTGATTTTAATAAATAAATTTGACATGTACGACCTCGTATGTACTGGTTAGCCATCTGTGAGTTAAAGCAAGATTTACAACACTAAGGTAGGAGAGAAATGAAGAAAATTGAGGAAATTTTGTTCAAATTGTAAGCTTATATGCAAAAAATATGACTATAAATACTTACCAGACTGGTGTAGAAGATACAGACCATGCAAACTATTGGTGTAATTAGGTGAACATTGACTCCAGAAACTGCAAAATTACAAAAAAATAAATCACAGTTATTGTATTAGCTGCTGTTTGAAAAGCGTTAAACATATCAAGCTACATCTCCTTAGATTACTGCAAAATATGCTCTGATATTATCCATTTTTGAATATATAGAATGGCCTATTTTACTCAGGTAATTACTACTTCAAGTTCATAAAATAAATTTCTGATTCCACATCATAGCTATTTTCTCTATCGTTTAATGAACGAGTAAACGATGGTATACTTGTCAGAGTTACGTAAGTAATTACAAGTATTGAAGGTATAGTCATATAATTACTATGCCATAATTAGTAGTATATAAAAGTAATAGACAAGCAATTAAACTTGACTGTGTATTTATTTTTATAAATTTTGTCATACATGGAAAATTTCTGTTTCTTGCACCGGGATGTCGTGATTATCGATGCAAAATAGGACACAAAACTTATTTACCTTGACTGAAAGCTAGAGCAGGTACGTATATCACAATCGGAATGTACAGGATCTGCAAGAAAAAGAATTAAAAAAGCAAAAACAATCAAAAGTACAGCTTTTTATCTCTGTTTTGAGAAGGAAATAATAAATCAGATAGAAAAAAGTATAAGTAAGTGCTATAAGTGTGCCACTTGAAATTTCATCAGTTAATTTAAGAGATTCTCAGTTTATTGGTACGTTATAGTAAATAGTATTCTTATTTATTTGCATTTGTATTTATAAGAAAGTGATTTTTATAACTAATCTTATGGTTTAAAGTTGAAAATTAAAGCTATTTTATGAATATTGATTTCATAGTTATAATTGACATAATTTTCCCTAAAATCATTTAATTATAACAAATTATTTTAAATTTATCCACGATTAAGTAAACCATCGACCAATAAAAATATATAGAGTTATTATGGTCTTACGGCGGACATCGTCTGGCTTAGGAGGACCAGATACATAAGATAACAGATATCTATTTAAATTAAGTTCCGTCATGTTTGAAGCGGGAGTTTACTAGTTTACAAATAAAATACGTTCACTTTACGGCAACCCATTCGAGCGAAAAAGGCTCGGAAACACTCGGAGGTTATATTTTCTGATTTTTAACGAAGAGATTTGTTAGTTAACAGATTGAGACGTCTATTTCTTGTCGGCGGAGAACAGAGATTTAGGGAAAGCAGCGTAATTTACGGGCGAGAGGGTTGAATTGCCTCCATTTAAAGGTCTTTTATGGAGCGGCAATTCAAAATCATTCATCAGGGAGTGTGTGCCTTTGATTCCATAGAGATAGTTCTCCTTAAGGACGAAAAAATGAGCATAGGGGAATAGATAAGACTGCTTACGTCATAGGAGAGGAATCATTCACCGATTTGAGTCTCAACTTACGTTGGCAACGATGAAGAGGGCCGATCCCAGCAACCGGACGCTGCGATCGAAGCGAAGTTCTAAGTACTAAAAAATAAAGTTGATACGGAGAATATTAATGTATAGATAACATAAATATATAAACTTAGCATGGTTAACGACCACCTTAGATAACGGGGGCGGCTGTTACAAAGAAATGTCTTTGTTAATTCCGCGGACTTTGGTTCAATACACTTGTAAGAAAAGGAAGGTTGGGACACGGCTGTTAATGAATTAGAGATTTAAAAACATTCCGTAAGCCATATTTCGGCAAGCGGAACTCGCGCTAAGAGACAAACGGTAAGCTCCGGATTACCGATTTCTGAGAAGTCCCATTCCTTTTGACTTCCTTTATGGAGACCCCCTGAAGATGGAGGCTTTGTCTCTAAAATGATCATTGGGACTTCCCAGAAATCGGTAATCCGGAGCTTCCCGTTTATCTCTGAGCGCGAGTTCCGCTTGCCGAAAGACGGCTTACGGAGTGTTTTTAAACCTCTAATTCAAGATACTTGATTAATCGCGCATCCAACCCTCGATTCTAGCTAGGGATTTAAAAACACTCCGTAAGCCGTATATCGGCAGGCGCAACTCGCGTTTAGAGACAAACGGGAAACTCTGGGATACCGATTTCTGGGAAAATCCCTATGCGCATTTCAGAGACAATGTCTCCATCATAAGGAGCTCCATAATAGAAAGTGTGGAGCTATGTTTGTCTCCAAACGAGAGTTTTATCTGCCGACATACGGCGTAGGGAGTGATTTTAAACATCTTATTCATTAACAGCCGCGTTCCAACTTTCTTATCTTTGACCTCTATTACAGTTCGAGGAATAATACGAGGAAAATTGTCGCAAATTTCATTAGACGATCAGGATGTAGGGAGTGAGTCAATTACGACTAAGGAGAACATTCAAGAATCGGAGAATTCATAAATATTGCTATAAAATAACTCAAAGCGAATCCACAGATGCGTACTGTAGCTGTTTTTGTAACGACGGCTTTCGAAGGAATCAGATCCTATGTTCCTAGTATTCCACATAAGGCTATTATATCATCATGCCGTAGGAAACAAAGTCGTCACTTCATTCCATTTGAGTGATTATTTTTTATTCTTAAATTATTGTTATTGTTCTATAGCTAGGACCCGTTTTGGTAACCGAGAGGGTCTCTGAAGCAATTTAAAATATATTCTTCGTTTATATGATGGGTAATTTCTAAATTGATTCCATCCTCGTTTACCATCAATCGCGGAATAGTTAAAATCATAAGCTAAATATGTATGTTGCTATCAGATTCGGGAAAAATAGAAAGTAAATTAGGGAAACGGTTAGATGGAAAGGAAAATTTTCCTTAAAAACCAATCTTCGGCGAAATTTTTCCATAGTTTTTCCTATAGTCTCCTTAGGAATTTTCCTAGGAGCACGCCTTATTGTGCCAAGTCCGACCCTTTCCCTGTCTATAGGTTTTTCATAATTTCTACGAAATCAAGCGGTTCTTACCCGTAAAGCTAAAATAATAGAAATCCAAATTAATTGAGTGTTTTTAACTCCAATAAATCGAATGTTAAGAATGAATAATGTTATGAATTAATCGAATGTTATGAGCTCACTAAACTGTTTTAGATATGTACATTGCCCCAGATAGCTATTTACCCCAGATTGCCATCTTTAGAATTACATTAATTCGAACGCTGAAGTCCATGGTGTGTTTCCGCGAGATTAAAACCGACTTATCACTTTCTTAAATGTAATGATTTATTCTTTCATTTATTAAAATACGAATTCGATTATTAAAATACGAATTCGATTATTAAAATACGAATTCGATTATTAAAATACGAATTCGATTATTAAAATACGAAACTCTAGAAAGGAAACGAAAAGAAGGATGAAATTTACATGTATTTTTGTGGAAGCTACTGATCGATTTATCCATTTTCCCGGTACCCTCACAAATATGGGGAGATATTGTTCGTCATTTGTTATTGTCGATTCATAAAAAATAACAGCAGACAAACACACACAACCATTCCCTAACCAGAGAAATTCCATTAGCCAGTACTCGAACCTGAGAGCATGGGTTTCTTAAGCTGAGACACTAACCACTCTACTACCGCGGCCGACTTAATGAAACAAGTAAATAAACGGATAAATCTATAGCTACATAAATGTATTATTTATTCTTAAATACTACAAGTAGGCACCAGGCCAGGTGGTAGTATCAAGGGGAAAAGAAAATAAAATACCCTGCCCCGTATTCACCCTAGTCGGGAGGAAAAACCTCCCGAAGGCAGTACATCATCATACAATAGCAAATATAAATACAGAATACAGATATAATTACAGGATACAGATATAATTACTAAATACAAATATAATTGCAATATATAACTACAAAACCCTTTTAATTCTATTAACAAATGCTTTACAGGAAGGAGGAAAAGGTTCGAAAACTTCTTCAGGTAAATTGTTCCATTCGACTATTCCGCGATTAAGAAATGAGAACTTGCAAGTATCCGTTCTCTGTTTTAGGGTAGCGATTTTGTGTTTGTGATCGTTTCTCCCGATGTAATCCGGTTTTCTGAGTTTATTATTTAATTCTTTCAACGAAGGTTTTGCAGTGAGAGTTTTGTAAATATTCCCCAACCTTTTTGTTTTCCGTCTCGATTCTAATTTTTCCCATCCAAGTTCTTTAATCATTTCAGTTACGCTATCCGTCTTCCCAAATCTGCCCAAAACGAACCTGGCTGCTTTTCTCTGCACCTTTTCTAATTTGTCTGTAAGTCCTTTATGATGCGGGTCCCAAATGCTATCATAAATATATACCTATATAAATGAATAAATATAAAACTCATTAAAATTTACGCACATACATACACGGCTTTGATTGCCATATTCTGCAAGCGAAGAGTTTCTTGAGTCACTTCCTTCTTAGTCGCCCAGTTCAAGATTTTTGTGATTGCTACGTTACTGTATACACATAGACGTAGCCAAGGGGGTAGTTTCGGGGGTTTAACCCCCCACCCTATGAGAACTGAATTAACAATAAACGAAAGCATACGAGAGGATGGCCTCTGGTATTTTCGCAGGTGCGTATACCCTACATTTGCAGGGTATACATCTCAAAATAAATCAGTTTATGTTTTCATTATATTTTGTGCGGAAATATTCCTTCCCCTGAATTTTAGTCAATGCAGTGTCGCTATGAGGTTCTAACACCCCCCCTCCCTCCCATTGACATACTCTGTCTACGCCCTGTGAATAACCTTTCATGTGTAGACACTAAAAGGCTTATATCACACAGGAATCATCAAATTGTTTAAAAAGGGTTGATTACCTCGTAAGATGTGTTCAAGTTCAGTTGGCAGTAAACCGGCATGAAGCAGTAGACGCAGATTACCGTAGCTATTATAATTCCGAAAATCGTAGTCGCGTACTGCGTTCCGTAAGTATACATTTCAGCTGACATCCCCATCAGCGTGATTCCCGAAACGCAGCTGCGGAAAGAAAATGTAGAGTTAATTTTTTAAGATGATTAAAAATATAATCTATAAACCTACCGAAGAAATGCTAACAAAGTTAAAAAGAAATAACTTAAATTTGCAGACAAACTGCAACGCATGAAGGAAAGTAACCTTCAATGAAACTTTCAATATTAGATTATATATGAAAGAAATAGGATGAAGGCTGTGTTAAAATTTTAGAATTAAAATTGGTCCAAATGCCCTAAAGAATCAAAGTGGAAAGTGCACCGTCCAATTGTAAAGAATCAGCAAAGGGTTGAGCATGCCTATTTGCACCCGCTGTTGGATATTCTTCGGAAAATACATACAAATGGTTCTAGCTAAGCCTCAAAACATAAAGAATTCGATTAAAGCTAAAATGGATGGCATGCAACAACTACAGAATATAAAGGTATGACTATATTCCTTGTATAAGGGTAAAAGTTGCTTTATTACTTCGAGTCGTGTTTAGCGCATCGAGATTTACCTCTAAAATGTTTCCAAAAGAGGTCAGAAATGAAAAGAAGCCGCATATAAAGGATGTTCTTTATCCGAGCTATGGCCAGTTTCATGTGCATGGATATTCATGTACTTTTTCTTCTACGTTGTTCTGGTAGCATCGACTTACCTGGCTATAAGTGACATGGAAATGGGGAAGACTCCCATTCTCTTTCCTCCCATGAGGTATTCCGATGTGGTATTCTGCTTCTGTTTCGCACAGAAAGCGAAGTACACGCCAATGAGGGCAGAAGATGCCAGCATCGCTATAAAAATTAAATAGTCTAAAAGAGAGAAGGATTGGGAGGTGGGCGATAGCGGAGTGGGTTTGGAACTTCCTTCAAAGGACGTGAATCCCACGGTAGAATGTGTAGAGGTGTCATCTCCAGATGAAAAGTAGTTCGTAGAGGTAGCCATTTGCACCAGTAACTATCACATCCGGCTGAAAAAGAAGAATAATTTTGTTTTTGGTTCGAGCGGTAAGTATTGAGTTTGGGGCATCATTTCGAGTTAAGCGTAAATAAAGACCATGGCCGGATTCAATCCTCTTCCTGGTGTATACTACGTAAGGTTAAGACCCGGCTGTTTCGAATAAAATATCCCTGAACGTTTTTACTTTGCTCTATTTGGTCTCCATCTGTGATATGTGTGCATATGTGACTCAGCAGATAGGCGTAGTATTCATGAATTAGAAAAGGTACTGTGATCAACGATATGTTTCGCAAGAAATTCGACGATGACTCCTTAAACGTTACGAAGATGGCTCTTGAATTAGGATGGGGGTTATTGACATAAAGAGGTATAAGACTTAAGTTAAATCTGATCAATATTTTCAGAGATAATACGTTCTCGGAAGACGCAGACATAACGGGCCCATATCAGTATATAGACTAATCAGATAGTGTGATAAAAATTAGGGGAAGCGGCGCCTGGACTCCTTTCTAAATTTACGCCGTAGTGAATATAGAAATTTTCTAAGAGAGGGGCAACAAGACAATTTTCTAAACATTTTGTCGGGATAAATACGGTACATGTACATTGTTCGCAGAAAGACTTCTCTGTCAATGTTTCAGCAACTTCATGTCATTATCCAGGCAAACAGCTGGTCCGACCACCTTTGATACAGAAATGAAGAAATGTAGAATGAAATGATGAAGACAGTATTGGTAGGAATGTTCTTCTTCGGTCATCAGTCTTTTGATTGGATTTCACTGACATCAAAATTTTTTCCTTTACCATTCCACTCTGTTGTTCGGTTCTCTTTACATTGCCTTGCAATTCATTACTCCAACATTTTCTATAATTTACTTCAAGTATTTCCCCCCTTGGTCTTTTCCCGTTCCTTTTGTCTTCTAATTTTCCTTCCTTTCTGTAGATTATGAACTTGTTCTTAATGAAAAGATAAAAATTTCTCTTTCCTCTTCTTTCTTACAGAATGTCCGCTAATTCCCAACCTCGTTTTACTTCTAATAGGACCTCTTTAATGCTTATTTTATCTCTCCAATATATTCTTTCGGGACTTCTCCAGCTCAAAATTTCGAAGGTATCTTTTTTTCATTTTTCTAACGTTTTTAGTTTCTCCTATTTATCTGAATCTTAAAAGTTTGTTCTCCGTAAGAAGCTTTGAATGAATTATATTTCAGTTCCAACGTCAATATACACGTTAACAACCGTTTGTTTGGAAGGTATTTGTGGGAGTGAGGAATAACAGAGGAAGATTTGGGTTAAATACGAGTGACAGGTGATGGATGGTGTAACTGTATCAGCTAATAGATACAGCAAAAAATTATTATTTCAAATACAATCTATAGATGAAACCTTCAATATGTGAAACTCCATGACAGGATAAAATAAAAATCACTACGTAAAACCTGATGGCGTATCACCTGATTATGAACCGAATAGTTCGAAACCGGTCGTGTGTTGAGTAAAATGTTTTAAGTGTAATTTTTATATAGTGATTTTTATTCTATCCTGTTATTACCTCAGTTCATTACTTAATAGCATGGGCTGCACTATGTACCTTTCCCTCTATCCTGTATGGCTAACAATATAGTTCCCTTTCTCAAAAATGTTTTCTTCGAGCAGTTACATGACGAAAATCGTAATGAATGACTTCCAATTTTAATCCGTAGAAAATTAGGCTCTTGATGCAATTTTCTATATTTTTGCAGGACTAAATCTTACTCTGTCTATGACCGTGAACGAAATGTCAGTTCGCACTACACGACTTAGTATTTTAATCTTTATTTACAGAAAATGCATCACGTTTACCTCCCTCGCTGTAGATATCTCTTAGGCAAAACACACCTCTTTATCTGAAGGACCACTTCTCCACCTTTCTCATCAAAATAAGCGATTGGAAATTAGTTATTTGCCTAGGAAGTTCTCAGAGAGATCTTGAGTTCAGATGGTGAGATATTAGATTCACGGCTCGTTGTATCCTATATCATTCATAGAAAAAATTCCTTTCTAACATATTTAGCTCTCGATCGAATTATTAATCTCGCGGACAGGGGTTTGATTGGTTAGGTGAGAACCATGGAACTTTAATCAGACATTGTAATTTGTTTATACACCAAAACGACTGAAATTTCCCGAACGCAAATGTGAACATTTACCTGAGAAAGTTACCTAAAACTTCTCTTTTTCGACCCTCTCTCTACATAAGTTCAAAACAGGTATAAAATCAAATCACTGAAATCTAGGACAGGGTTTTCATAATTGTTTTTCCGAGTCTGTCTTTCCAGTAGAACACATCAAATACTATAAAGAAATTGCCAGCCGCCAGTAATTTTTTAAAATTTTAACACTCGTTAACCATTCCAAATTGACGGCGAAGTATTACATCGTCTTTCACGTGAGAGAAATGATAATATTAACTAATCGATGCTATATGGAAAGTCACCTAGGAATAAATACAACTTTAAACCATAGATAAACTTGTTTATTGTGGCTCTCGGGTAGCCAATTTCGTGTCACAGGTTCGACTCACGGTTGTTGCATATGAGCGAAATGTCTCAGCTGTTTAAGCACTTTTGAAAATGCTACTGTCATTCTTTTAATTTAAAATAATTAACATAAAGTTCCACCAAAGAATAAATTCCGTCCATTTTTCCATTCCGTTGTTTAATTACAACTGGGAAATAGTCGACAGGTATGTCCAAAATGAAATGCAAAGCAAAAATGTCAAAAATGGATGATAAAATAAAACAAGTAATTGTGAAATATTTGGAGAGTATATATATATATAACGCAATAAAATAAATGAATAATAATCACTTCTGATGTTAACAAAAACAATTATTACCACGATAGGACAGATTACAATCAGGTTTCCCTCTAAGCTTAGGACCTAAAATATCGTATTTTGAAGTTCAACCCAACTAATTTATTTGGCACACAGTATTCTGAATTTTTTAAAAGTTTTTGAGAATACTTTTTATGTACTTCTCTTTCAATACATACTATTGATAATTATGAGCATTCAAAAGGGATTCTATGGTTAAAAATTCCAATTAAATAACGAAAACCAGACAATTACAATTTTTACATTTTCTCCTCGAACATTGCGCTGAGTCATGACATCGTTAGATCATGGGTCAAATGTAAGAAGTGAATTGTTTGTCTCAATCTCGTCTTATAAAGTCGTTTAGTTATTAATTTTATTATTGTTACACCACAATGTAATATAAGGTGTTATTAAAGCCCGCAGATTAAAGCACTTTGAGGGAATTTTGATTCCAACCGAATTTTCCACCTTAGCCATCAAGCTTTGAGTTAGAAAATCGCACCAGATTTTCAGGAAATAATTGGGAAATGGGCCGCGCGGAACTGTTGAAAAGGCCGCGGGTTGAATACCCCGGATAACGAGTCAGACCGAAACGCAATCACGGGTCATAAAGAAAGCAGTAGATCACAAGAATGACATTGGTGGTCGCATTATCACAAGTATCTCCCTTACCTGGTATATTAAGGAATATTCTGGAAGGACGCGTATGATCTTGGCCGTGTGTGCTTCTCCTTGCGAGGAGAGGCGGTGACTGAGTAGATTCCGTCGCTCTCGAATACGATAAGGCTCGCGACATAACTTCGCGTCGGTCCTAATAGGTCACTCTTCGCGGATGCTTCCAATTATCGTGAGGGACTTACTCGTAAGGGCATCTTAAGTGCATCAAGGGCAAGGTTATTGGCAAAAGGGTGTTTGTCTTGATGGAGGGTGTTTATAAACCACGCGTCTTAAGCTTGGGAGTAATTCTACGTAAAGTAATAACGTTCTCCTACGTAATCATCTAAGCACAAAAGCATCTGCCAAAAAAGCAACACCAGAATCCTTTCATCAAAGCCCTGACAATTCCACTGGCTGCCCGTGCCGTCGTAAATGACTAGAACGTTTACTGTGCAGTAAACATTATTAGCTTTCATCTTGGCAGAAAGCCCCAAGAACACTATTGTCATCTTTATGGAGACGCGGGCTCGAACCCAAGATTGGATGATTTTTCCGCAAAATTCCGCATTTTCCTAAGTGCATGGTTTTATTCATTAATGTATGTAAACGGGAACGAATTTCCATCGCTTTTGGCTTACTTGACAGCAAATACTATATTTTGTCCTACTCTTGCAATTTTTTTGCTCTTTGGGAAATGGAAAACAGCGTGTAATCTTACGAAAACTTATCTTACACTCAAACTTAGGATCGATTCCGCATCTTTCAAAGATGGCCCCTGGTTTTCCTGGGGTTTTCCATCACGTAGAAACCTACTGCATAACTCTGTTACAAACTTCCTATGATACTAATCAGCTAAGGGCTCTCTGGTAGCCTAGTGGCCAACGCGTTCGACTTCACTGAAAGCGGACACGGATTCGATTCCTGGTGGGGGCCTACATGCGAAATTACCACAGCTGTCGAAGCAATTTTAACAATACTACTATTACCAATCAGCTAAAGGAGACTATATTCTAAAAATATATTTGTTAAAACAAACGATTCCAACGAAAAATAAAAAAGCTTCCTATGATACGAATAAAATATAAATTTCCTCAGAAAAAAGTGCCAGACGGCAGGGATAGTAATTTTTCATGTAATGATTAATTGACAATATTTTTCGTGGGACTTTTACATTACATTATGTATCGTGTGTATCCTTACTATAACTCGTAACAGCCGGAACTTTGGTACGCGGAGATTTGGTCCGCTATGATTTGGTCCCACGACAATTTGGTCCCGCGACGATTTGGTCCGCGACGATTTGGTCCGCGGCGGCTGGGTGCTACGATGATTTAGTAACGACTCGCGATAAATTGGTTTTTGGGCAAGGCTGAGATTTCTCATAATTAATTGTTATTGTTGTTTCTGGATAGAATTCAATAGTTTTGTTAGTATTTAACCTTTTGTTAAACAATAATTAGAAGTATGCCTTACTGGAATCGGAGCGTGCAATAGGGGAGGAAAACAGTTATCCGGACGTAAGAATATGACAAAACTATTGTTTATTTATAAATTAAAGTCTTTGATAAACAAGGAATACGCATCTCGAGATAAATGAGTGTTGTTTCAGAGATAAATATCGAAGGGAGGAAATTGGCATAGATGATTAATTTGAATGGTACTTAGGAAGAGAGACTGCAAATAACCATAGAAATTTACAATAACAAATTTATGTTGCTAAAAGGATATTGTTCATATCGAAATCATTGGGAGAAGAGGAGGGTAGACAATTTCAGGACGCTGACGTTTGCTATAAATCTCCTGGCAGTTACATAAAGATTACTCAAATGGACAAACGGAAATGGTTATTTGTAAGGCGGAGGAGGTGGGGGAGGGAGGAGTATGCTACATATGTGTGTGAATACGTAGGTAATGGGTATCGAACCACTCGTACCGTTGTACAGATTACGAATAAACAATGCGTAACGCAATAAATATATGTATAATGGAGTTGGTTGGAGGAAGTTTGGGTTTCATTACCCGCATCGCCCTTTCTTATCTGGACTTTATGAGAAATAAACAGTAACAAATTTATGAGGCTAAAAGGCAATCGTTCATATCAAATTCCTTGGAAGGAATCTTAACTATATTTCTTCAATGAAAAGGGGAAACAGATTTTAATGTATTTATTCTGTCAAGACATGACTAAGAGCAATTGGTTAGATTGAAACAGGAAGATAATTCCAATTACGTCCATTTTAATAATTATTATAAATGAAAATTTCCTTTCAACGGAAAATATACCAACTTAAGACTATAAAAATTCTTGTTGGTGATCCCTGAGATCGTTACAAGCGATCAGAAAAATAGACGGATTGCTGCATTACACCAGCATTGAAGAAATATAGTTAAGATTCCTTCCAAGGATTTTGATATGAGCGATTGCCTTTTAGCCTCATAAATTTCTTAATGTTTATTTCTCAGAATTTCCAGATAAGAAAGGGCGATGCGGGTAATGAAACCCCAACTTCCTCCAATTCCAGTAGGGCACGCTCCGATTCCAGTAGGCCATACTTCTAATTATTGTTTAACAAAAGGTTAAATACTAACAAAACTATTTCATTCTATCCAGCAACAACAATAACAATTAATTATGAGAAATCTCAGACTTACCCAACAACCAATTTATCGCGTGTCCTTACTATTATAAATCATCGTAGCACCCAGCCACCGCGGACCAAATCGTCGCGGACCAAATTGTCGTGGGACCAAAGCGTAGCGGACCAAATCTCCGCGGACCAAAATTCCGGGTGCCTGGTAAACCATACATGAAGATATGTTATATTTGCTGACAGGGGATATGTTCGTGCCGTTTTCTTATTCACGTAATCCAATGTGCTGCTAATACTTACCGCAGTATCATGAGCGATTGAGATATTTGGAAAACAACTGTCTCGCATAGACCAAACCTTCCTCTTACTAAAGAGATATGAATATATTACTCCTTTCCTGAAATACCTTTTTAAGTTTCTCTTCCGGATCCTGACCCGTAGACGTAATATAGCATATAGAAATCCTCTTAATTCTTCAGTCCCGAAGGCCGTTAAGAACCTCAACCCCTCCACCATTAACTTCCAAAATCTCGTTAAGAACCTCAACCCCTCCACCATTAACTTCCAAAATCTTTTGAGAAGCAAGATACTTATTAGGCAAGATGAGGATTGAAGTAGTATACCTTTGCTTTACTCACAGGTTCAGAATGCTATGAGTGATAAAGTCCTCGGTAAGTCCAGCACAATGATCCCTTGAGTACAACTTCACGGCATTGAATGACGACTGACAATATTATTGCCATTATTCAGAATGACTCATAGCTCAAAAGCTTCATATAAAACAGTCATAAGCAAGGCTGAGACCAAAATAAATGAAAGATAGATTTTTCTCTATCTTGCGTCAAAAAATTGAAACTACTCCATTCATTAAGGTATGGTAGATAAAACATAAGATAC
Organism: Ladona fulva; assembly: GCA_000376725.2. Taxonomy (NCBI): domain Eukaryota; kingdom Metazoa; phylum Arthropoda; class Insecta; order Odonata; family Libellulidae; genus Ladona; species Ladona fulva. Next base: position 686,005 of record KZ308411.1, read on the forward strand.
TGAAAGATTCCCCAAGAAGGCGAGTTTTCCCTCTTAGTTGAGCATGCACCAAAATTGAGCAAAATACATGAACCATACGTGCTTGTCAATTATTTTAGTATACAAGGGTATTTCAATGTCCAAACTTATGATTCCTAAGTGCTTCTGTTATAATATTCAGACCGATATAAGATCATTTTTCGTACTTATCTACCTCCATGATATTTGTTCCACCCAATTGAAGTCAATAATAAAGTTCTGAAGAAAATGAATTCCGATATCATCTGTTTTATTTCCAAATATATACAATCAAATGTTACAGCTCATATTTGTTTAGTAACAAATTTAACAATTCATCATACAACGTAGGTCTAAAACGTGTTTAAGAAATAATCCATACATGTATTAACAATATTGCTCTCATTATGCACAAAAATTACGGCACGAGATAGTGGTATATTTATAATACTCATTTGCTGAGTCTCTTTCAATTCATTAGCAAAATGAACGTGATAGTTTTTCTTATAATGATATGTTTGAACGTTACTGCTGATGAACGAGAAACATAAGAGGTGTTCGTAAACCCCCTCAAAAAAATCAACTTCCTCATGTAACGATGATTAAGAAAAAATTACTTCCAGATATTGTAATGAACCCATTAACACCGGAATTTTTCCATTTCTGACCTTAATCAAAGATAGGAATGAAATATTTATAGAAACTACACTATCGAAAACAACCAGGCGACTACATTTCCGATATCAAATGCTCTCGTATCAGAATAAATTTCAGTTATCTACCAATTTGATGATTCAACTTCTAAAAAATGCAAATACTTCTAAATTCTTTGATAGATCCACCGTGATCAAATGATCATTCTACGCTTTCATATTTTAGTTTTAGGGAAAGGTTTTTGACGTTTTTCGAGTTGAAAGAGAGCTTTAATAGGCACACATTTCCCGCGAAAGCTTCTGACTTGTCGTTGTGTAGTACAGAGATGAGCGCTTTTGGAAAAAGAGACCGAGGGGTAATTGAATCTTGGGCGAAACCGTGACACACGCCAAAAGCAACGCCAACCCCCGCCGAGTAATCTTTATAGAAAGTGGACTCTCCCATACGCCACTGGCGGCTTGCAGGGTACAAATCTAAAAAAAAATCCAAAAACCGTCCACTGCGCAAGTGCCGTAAGTTTTCGCTAACTTTAAAGCTCTTGATGGAAGAAGTGAATGTTTAGGAATGATTACACAATTACATACATAACATCGCCAACTGATGATATGGATTTCAGGAAATCGATTTTGTGAAACGTGAATCCAGAGTGTCAAGAAACAATGTAACACTGACAGTGAGAAGTTCACCCACTGTGTTTCGCAACCGCTAGATTGCGCAACCGGAATTTCTAGAAACTCATCGTAATGGCTTCATGCAGCTAGTTTCATGAAGTCTGTCAATTCCAACGTGTGTCTTCAACTCATGTGTCACTAATTACACCGAAAGAGGATCCCGAAAGAAGATGAAAATTTTGGTATAAAAGTAGTGGAAGCACTGGAAAGATATCCATGCTTGTTTGACATTCAATAGAATCTCTGAAAGTGTTCATTTACTGATAGTTGACTGGCTACGGCATAAATGCTATGTTACCTTTCACGAATTAGAGGATGTATCCAGTACTTTCGTTTCCTTTTTCTGCATTTTCAATCACCTTTGAAGCACAGAAATGTTCCCTTCGTCGCTTGATGAAGCTATCGAAAGTGGTATTATTGGTTTCGCCAATGGGCCGATAAAAATAAATCGATTTAATGAAACACGTTTCTTGAAATTGGTTTCATGATGTTCGTTTCTTCAGTGGGCGACCTGCCTGATCATTCCGGGTACGATTTTCCGTGAAACTGGATCATAGTTGAGAATATCTGCGCAGAATGTTGCAGGATAACTTTCATTTGACCGGCGGGTCTCCTCCTTTGCATCTACCCACATACAAAGGCTGCACCACGGGCGTTAATAGATCTATGTGGACATCTGCCGGATTAGTAGGACCTGTCAACGCGGACGCAATTAAACCTACCACCAAGGTGATTAAGAGTCCGATTAATGCGTAGATGGTGTATGAAAGGCGAAATATCACCAGAGGTTGGTCCTCCAACGGAAAAGTGAAGCTCGTTGGAGTGCTCTCAATTAAAGGTGTAATCATATGAGTCCTGGAAAATAAGTCGGAATCTCGAATTAATTTTACGAGATAATTGATAAATATTTGAATTAGATCGAAAGTCAATTCGAGATCATGAAATGACAATATTTAATTAAGAGAAATTGCATTTCGAGCAGTGGGCTAGAAACTCAATAAATGGCTTAATAGTAATAGCTCTTTCTATAATTACTAGTAATTCGTTGATGTAATTATTACAAACATGATATATACCTTAATAATTGTTGAATCCATCTTGATATCTATATCCATCGTAATATAATCACATATGCCTTCACAATATATAAATTTATAACATTGTATTATATGATAGTAATTACATCTACCTTAATATTGTAATAATCATATATAAGAATGAAATGAAAGATGGTAGAACTAACACTTTAATTTATACAGTACATCATCAGGTGATGTTGTTAAGCAATGAAACGTAAGTCGTGAGTGTGTATTTATTGTGGTATTTTATAAATTAGAGTTAGTTCGACCATCTTATTTAATTTTGTTATGGTATACCACCAAGTAAAGGCAGAAACCACCAACATCATATACTTTATTACCTTCCTTTTCTTCTGCTTCTATTATAGTTTCTTAATTCTCACAGAGTGTGTTGTTAAGTGCAGTATTGCTTTTTTTGCAGAGTATAAATTATTTTCTTCTGAAAGCTGGTTAAATTTGAGGAATTGGCAAATCTTCATAACTTCGATTCGATTTTGTATTCGAACAAAAGTATAAATTGTGTATTTTCAACTCTAAGTAAGCCAGACTTACCTCATTTCGGGGTACAGTACCACATTGATTGAAATATATTTATAAACTACTCCTTTTATAAATTTTACATGTGAAGAAAAGAAAACCGTATAACCTCTTTTAGCTCTCTAGAATGGGCAACATCTGCTCGTAAATAAATTATTATTACATTGAAAATTTAATTGAAAAACTCACGTCGTGTTTATCGGGCTTGCAATGGTGAGGTTCATCATTGAAGATGGGCATCCCGCGGTGGTGATGGGCTTTTCCTCATATTTGATTCTCCCACTTGCTATGTAAGCTTGGCTTCCGAAACAAATAACTCCCATGAAAACGAGCCCGAATATCCCTCCAATTAGGGTTCCCTGCAAGAAGAAACTTGTTGAGTCCAAGTGGACTGAATATGTCCGTTATATAGACTAAGTCTCGTGAGACCCTGAAAACATATGAACATGTTACCTTTGAATTAGTCCATGGAAAGAACATTCCCAAAATCACAATGCCAATCATTGTTCCTTGCGTCACCCCTCCAAGGCTCCATGAAACCTTTAAAAGACGATAATTAAAGACATTAATCGTATTGCAAATATTAGTTTTTTTCTCTGATTGACTAGGAAAATTATGTAAAATAGTTATCGTTTTAGTAGATTTCGCCACAGCATACTGTTATAGGAATAATGCATCTCAAAGAAAAATTTACCTTGAATGCATACTTACTTGCGAAAATTGTTAGTAGGTTTCTTTCAAATAAGCGTGGAATACTTTTGATTGCAGAAGCTTCAGTGAGGGTATGTTATCCTACTAAATCTGCCATGAAATGTGAATCACTATATGGAGCCTCAGTTTGGAAAAGTTCAAATAATAATATTTATAAAATAATTATTTTAATAGGATAAAAAAATCGATACATTAATATATATTTCACTCTTGCATAAAAAAATGCAATGCAAAGGTAATAAAGTTATTTGTGTTTTGAGGAAAGAAAGAAACTTAGTTAATTTCACTAAGTATGCATCGTTGCAGTACATTACCAGTTCAATTGAATACTAGCTCTGAGAATGTATGAGTACCACTAATCGCGGATTCCGAAATATAGCTCCTTTCTTTAAGTGGAATTACAAAGTTCATATCTTTTATACTAATAAGAAATATTTCAACGACGAGAAGGTAATTGCAATCGCTCAATTACGGTTTGACTTGATTGGCGAATCGTTCTTCACACTACATCAGTGTTCCGCTGATGTACCAGTGTACTGGTGCACATGTTTACCTCAATCACCGTGCCAAGGTTTTCTATGATGAAGACAATGCCCACACAAACGAATCCAAACACTGCAGCTATGACTTTAATGAGGAACGCTGCCTTTTCTTCGGGCAATTTCTCTTTTAGGAAGGGTTCCATGAAATCCTCGTAAATCACCGCAGCCATTGAGGCTATCCCAGTTGACATGGAGCTTTCAATAAAATAGAAAACAGTCACGTGAATATTACATTACTACTAATTTCTCATATCGTGCGATGAAATTTTAAAATAAATACTGTAAAATTCGGATAAAACTCTACATCTCCTAATACCCGCTTTTCTCATTGTCCCTTCATTCGAAATGCATGGCAAAAATACAGTTGCTTAGCGCATACAATGATGTTTACAAATACCAAGGAAGAATGGACTTGAAAAAAGCGTGACGGGACCGGGAATCGAACCCGTGTCTCCCAATTGCCGGTCGGGTGCTCTGTCCGTTGAGCTATCCCGGCAGAGCATTTCTCCAACCATTCGGGAGAAGGAGAAATCGGGCTTTGAGAAATGTTCTACCGGGATAGCTCAACGGCACCATCTTGCGCAGAATCACTCTTACCCGTTTTCCAGTGTTTACAAATAATGAGGATATAGGAGATAGAATACCAACATTTTTACCTCTTCCTATATGATTCGTGATACTTCGATAAGAATCCGATTCCTTCAAATTCCTTGTTTTTAGTTAATGTTGTTTTGTGAAGTCAAGGCTTAAAGAGCAAAGAATATTTATTAAAAAATTTTAGTAGAATAATTAATTNATCATCCCGAAAATCTACATACTTTGGATCCTTCCTTCTTTCCTAAAGTAAAAGTTGAGTTTAAGTGGTGGAATTTTTGGGTGATCATCCCGAAAATCAATCCTAAAAATCATTTAAGGAATACCTTTGTAGAGACGATGTCACAGTCGTGGTAATTCGCATATATTACCAATCCTGCGTACAAGCTAACGGCGTAGAGGGCCATCACACCGATGGTAAAAATGGAGAGCATTCTGAAAAAAAGAGGCAATGGGTTTAGCATGTCTATTATTAAAAACAAATCCCCAATCATCGATTGAAAATTATCTATTTGGAACCGAAACGTAACGGACGGATATGTAATGAACTTTATGGAAAAAATCGAGAATAAGGTAGAAACTCGAAGATTCCATCAATAAGTAATTCACGTTAAGTACTACATTTTGGCGATATTAATATTACAGACTCTCAATTTTATTTGTAGTTCAATTATAAGGAATTATATATTTGTAATTAAAAATAAGAAATAGAAAGAATAGTCTGAAGATGGGACAAATGGGAGATTGAGACAAACAAATATTCCAAGGAATCGCTTTTGGAATCGGAAATCAGGTTTGAAATTCATTCATATCTGATCAGTATCTGATTCAGATACCCAAAAATGTTCCAATATTTTTGGTTCCCGATTCTGATTAATTTTCACTTCACTATTGTTGACATGAACATACATGACCGACCGTGAAGGGAAAAGTAAAGCACATAGAAAGTATGCCGCCATTCTAGATCCTGGGTTTAAAAGAAAAGAAAATATTTTTCATGCTGTTGGCACAACATGTGAAATTCCTCATTCAATTTTCAATCTCAATCCATTATGAAAAGGTAAAGCTATGACATTCATCGTTTGGTAGTTTGTACGTACCTTAACGCAGCGCCAAACACTGCCGCCATGAACAGACCTGGTAGTCCGGGAATCTTCGTTCCAAGGTCCAACACGAAGTAGGGAAGCATTTGGTCAGGAGCTTGCACCATCTAGGAAAAGAAAATTAAATAATTATCCTATCTCGAGTGAACCCTCAACCTATCGAACGCAGCATTATTTATCCTGACAACGTTCATCCTTTCATTTTTTCTCGTTAGAACTACAATATCGGCGGTAATGTTTTAGCGAAGGAAAATAAGGTTAAGTACTTGGGAGTTACTTTCAGTAGAGATTTAAAATGGAATGCACACATAGAGAATATCATAGGCAAAGCCAATAAAACATTAAATTTTGTAATACGCTCTCTCAAAAAGTCAAACAAGAAAATAAAAGAAACTGCATATAAATCGTTGGTTAGACCAATACTAGAATACGGTGAATGTATATGGGATCCTTATCAAAAAGGAGTTAAAAAGGAAATAGAAAAGGTGCAAAGAAAGGCGGCTAGGTTCGTTTTGGGAAGATATGAAAAGCGTAGCAGTGTTTCTCAGATGTTAGAAGAATTAGGTTGGGACAGTTTAGAAACCAGGAGGAAGAAAAAGAGATTATCGGTATTTTATAAGTCATTCGTGGGAATTAATGCGTTTAAGGAAATACGCGATAGAGTAAAAGTGGCAGATTACCAGGGGAGGCACGACCACAAATACAAAGTTAGATGCATTAAGCAAAGAACCGATAATAGGAAATACTCTTTTTTAAATAGAACTATCGAGGAATGGAACAGTCTACCTGCAGGAGTCTTTGAGCCTTTCCCAAAAAATGTCAAATGTTTTATGAAATGTATAAGTAAAACTAATGAGATGACGAGTGAGCCTGCCGATGACGAAGTGTGAGACGAGTAGGGGATCGCCTGTTAGGGTGATGTACGGTGGGGACTTCGTGGGCCCCGTGACCGCTACGGTAGCCGTGAAGGCCTATCAGGAACCCTGAAAAATCTTACGTGAAAATATTATCGACAAGTTGCTGTTTAGGGGTAATTTTCAGTTAATGCATACGTTTGTATATATTGTAATGTATATATCTTAGTGTTTGTAGTGGTTGTGATGTAAAAGTATAATTGAAGATGTAATTGTGATTAGAGTAGTTTTTAAACAATTGTAGTTAATTGACGGGTAGATAGATACCAACTTTCTGTATTTTTTTATGTGTAACTAAGCCATATTGTATGTAATTGTTCTGTAATGCACGTTAACTAAACGTCGCCACCGGACGAAATGTCTAACTGCGGCGGTATTGACAAATAATAATAAAAAAAAAATATGTACCCTATTTTACAAGATTTACAGATAATTTGCCGTGATGTCAGTATTGGAGAGCGTTGACAAAAATATACCGTATCACAGAATAAAAATTAAGCGATTAAACTATTCAAATTATATTTTTTAATTGAATTTTATCGTTTGCTATGTTTTAATATTATGTATGTACGTTATTGTATAATTTAGATAGATTTTACATTATATACAGGTATCTGAGTATCTTAGATATTTTGCTGAGAGTTAACTTATTTACTGAAAATGCCCTTTTTTTAGATCCTTAAATGGGTAACTTAAAATGACTAATTTAAAGTCTTTGGATATAATGTCCGTTTTAAGTTTTCTGTACCGAATGAATGATCGTTAAGAGTTAAGAACGAAAGAAGCTAAGCATAATGCTGAAAATCATATGATATAAGGTTTTGGTGATAAATATAAAAAGGATATTAGCTGAATGTTAATATTGTAATTTAAAATACATTTTTCCTACTATTTTCATCGTTATGAGGTAGAAGAAGGATTATTTCCAAGGCCAATAGCATATACTCCAAATCCGTGCTACGATCATCCCGAAAATCTACATACTTTGGATCCTTCCTTCTTTCCTAAAGTAAAAGTTGAGTTTAAGTGGTGGAATTTTTGGGTGATCATCCCGAAAATCAATCCTAAAAATCATTTAAGGAATACCTTTGTAGAGACGATGTCACAGTCGTGGTAATTCGCATATATTACCAATCCTGCGTACAAGCTAACGGCGTAGAGGGCCATCACACCGATGGTAAAAATGGAGAGCATTCTGAAAAAAAGAGGCAATGGGTTTAGCATGTCTATTATTAAAAACAAATCCCCAATCATCGATTGAAAATTATCAAACCTTTGAGGCTAATGAAGTGAAAGACTTCGCTACAAGTATCTCAGTGGAAGTACCACCCGAGCCAACTTTTTCAATTATACATTATTTGATAAGCACAGAGGCATTAATAATAATACGTTATTAAAACTGTTTCATTGGAAATCAGTTCAGTGAATCACATTTATGCAGAGAAAATAATAAACTTGGAAACTACGTAGTTACCATTCTATAACGATCTAGCAATGTTCAATGCCACATATACCACATTCTTCTGAAATGTGTACATTTAGTGTACTTTTTACATAATATGAACCGTATCTCGTATCTATCTACAGTTTCATGCGTATATCTGCAGTTTATTATTTTAATCTAACAAATGTATTGAGTATTAATAAAATTATCCTGGTCTAGTATGCATATCATCATTCATAATTTATTATGCAAATTTAATCATATTTATCTATTCGACACATAGGCAGATAAAAAAGATGATCTCTTATGGAAATTGTCTTAAATCCCCTCTCTGGCAAGTACCTTTCGCCCGCACCATTTGGAGAATTTTAAAATACGTCTCTGATTTGACCTAATATAAAGAAATTATTCACGAGAGCTTAGCTCGAAGTGTCTGTTTTATAGTTACAGATGTATTATAATCACTGAGCTACATTAAATCAAGATATAAAACGGTGATTTTTTGTATCTAATATTTGCAGCAAGCAATCTTCGATTATCTTTGTTACCTCATTTAAACTCCTTTCTACATAATATGGATTGGAAGAAAGTTTACTCTAGTGTACAGGAACACATTTGCTTCGTTTATTAACTTCTGTGTTCCGATTCAACCAACTTTTCATGACTTAAAATGACCCAATATTTTCCAATATTTTTGATTTGGATGTTTTTTGATTGATTATTTCTATAATGGAAAGAAGAAGACCCCAATTAAACCCATTTTAATGAGTATTTACGAACACAAACAACCAATCCCTAACCAGAAATACCAGGTACTCGAACTCGGGACCTTAATGTCGGAACGCTAGAACGCTAACCACTCCGCCACCGCGACCGGTAAAATATATTCATGATTGTATGATTTCCCTAATATCCACCATTTGATGAGAGATAGAAAATTCACAACCGTTAGTTTGTTAAATGGCATGGAAAGAGAGAGCAATACATTGACTGAAAGTAGGAATGAAATGTATTCATAGTCGCTTCTAATATTACTCATTATTATTTTTTAGGTCATCACATCATATTTAGAATAAGAACTGACTTGATACAAGGAATATGAAATAGCAAAGCTTTTAGTAAATTCATGGAAAATTCGGCCGATGTTTTTCATACACTATCAACTATCTAGATCCACAACAAAATCTGTTTTATCACAAAAAAATGAACTTAATGGATTTAAAAATATATTCCAAAATCATTTTTAGTTTCGGATGGAAATTTTCTTACATTTGAGCTCCTCCTAAGGTAGGCAAGGCGAGCAAGTGTTGAACCATTGCTTGGTTGACGGCCAGGTGAGTCATCCAGTTTGCAGCAGATCCAAATACCGTGTTCCAGAATGTATTCCTGACAGTGGGATCTAGATCCATCCTGTAATTAAACGTAATGATACTGTAAGATCAAAAGACAAAGCTGAAATTCGCTGTTTTAAATAACATACGCGTTTATTTGTTGTAAATGTGCAGCCCTCTTTCCTTATAATTATGCCTACATTTACTGTTCCTACTACCATATCTGTATGAATGGAATACTTTTCATTTGCCTCTTGGTACAGGATGGAGGAAAAAGTTTCTTTCATTCTGTTTTGCTTAGTCTTGTCGGTGGCTGCGGTGAAACGAAAGCTGCTGAGGTATGAGTGATGCTGAGCATCATTGATATGGCCGTTCCTCATTGAATGCAAAGAAAAGTATTTCCGTCGGGTCATTATGTTGCATTTGGCCTTTTCCCGCAAAATATTATGGCTCATTGAATAAAACAGGGACAAAGTACCTATTTCCTCATCTTAATTGATACTTTTAATTCCGTCTTGAAAGCATTTGGTAGCTAATGGTGGAGGTTTTGATGTACTAAAAGTGGATAATAAACATGAATATTGAACGTACTGTACCAGGTTGAATGCTATACATTCTGAAAGACCTTCCTTATTCCTTCTAGTAGCACCAATTTCCATATCCGTGCCGGATCTCCGTGAAACCTGCCATGATGCTCTACTTTTGCAAGCTAATCTTTAAGAAATCATTTACTCTAACAATTAACCCTGTAAGCCACTTGAAGAGTATTACGATTTGCGCCACCATAGAAAACTAATTCATAATCGTATAGGTCATTGACACTCTATGTTTGAGACGAAGATTGGTAAAATCCTTGATATGGAGTGTTTTGCTATATGGGTGTGAAACGTGGATCTTACGAAAAGAGGACATCAAAAGATTAATGGAGAAGGTGAGCTGGGTGGATAGAAAAACAAACATAGAGGTGCTAGAAATGGTTGGGGAGGAAAGGGTTTTAATTGAAGTAATTAAGCGCCGGCAAAAGAAATGGGTGGGTCAGATATTGAGAGGAGAGGGATTGCTGAAGAATGTAATAGAGGGTAGAATGCAAGGGAAAAGACAGAGGGGAAGGCAAAGGCAAAAAATGTTAGATGACATAAAGGGTGGGGTAAGTTACCAGGTAGCGAAGGAAAAGGCTATTAATAGGGAATATTAGGGCACATGGACCTACCGAAAGGTAGAACACTTATGTTATGTTTGAGACGACCCGAAACAGCATTAAAAAGGGCACCCGGATAGCCAAGTGGGCAACGCGTTCGACTTCGGTGAAATCGAGTTCGATTCCCGGTGGGAGCTTACGTGCGAAATGACCATAGCTGTCGAAGCACTTTTTAACATTACTACTACAACAATCTTAAAAACATATCATACATAATCATTGTTTCCTTGTAGTGTATTAATCTTGTTTTTCTTTCTTATTTGTTGGAGTCTTTAATGTCCAAAATCAATTGCTTTCTTCTCTTCCTCAGCATTTTGCTGTTGTGATTAATGTCGTTGTTGAAATTTCCAACTCCTTTACCTTTACCCCGGTTTGGTCAACTTTTGTTCAACTTCATTGCTCTGACAATCCCCAACTTCTTCAAATGTCAAAAAAGCAGATGCTGCCATTGGTTCCCATTTGTCTTTCTCGTTTTTAAAAAAGTCACCGTCCTTTCTTCTTGACTTTGGTTTACGTTGAGTTCGTATTCCGAGCATGAAAGTCTAGTAAAAGGTTAGCATGCAATACGTTAGGTTAGGTGTAAGTATGTCCAAATCGGTTACAATAAAGGCTTCATTTTGATTCTTGTGTCTGTATTGTATTTTGTATATTTTCTATTGTATTATGAGATATTTCTTCGCTTAGTGGGGATTCGTTATGGTCATACCTTACCTTTTTGTATTTGACGGTTGTAAACAAGAAATAGCTCTAGGCTTTCATAAGCGATCCTCACGAATAAACAGAATGTACAAAAAGTAAACATATTAATAGAGATGAAAGAGAATGAAATGTAAAGTAAATAAAGCATGCTAATAAAAGAGGAAATTCATTATGCAAAATAAATTATAAAATAACGAAACATACATTATTTCCTTGATCATAGGCGGAGAAAACCAAGAACTAAAGAATTTGTCTAACAGACCTCCGGATAGCCATATGAGTAATACGTTCGATTTCGGTGAAAGAGGGTCCGGGTTCAATTCCCGGCAGGGTCTCACGTGCAAAATGACTTTAGCTATGGTAACCCTTTTATGGTTACTGCTAATATTTCAAGCTTTTATAATCTCCATTAGAGGGAGCTGATTACCTTAATTCCCATTCCAATCCAATGACGATGCTATCTCTTGAGTAATGGATTTTTCCTCATAATTTCCTCCTTGTAATGCGGAAAAATTAGAATCATTAACTTGTTTATTTACTTTCCCGGCGGAGCGAAGCAAACGCTCGTGACTTATTAGAAATTAACTCAATTTTCCTTCTCACAACCAAGGCTGCAAGGTAGATGTTCTCACCATACTTTAAACACACTGGTGATTCCTTATTGTCAAACAATTCAACCGGCACATAGCAGCAAAACGGAGAATTAAGACTTTGGGAATTGTGTCGGTAATATTCAAAGAAATTTTACATACTTTCAGTCCGCGATTACAGTTTTTCCACCTTTCGCTTCATGACAGTAATTTCATTATGCCAGGATGTATCGTAGTTCAAACATTACATTTTACCTAGCTTACAGCATCAGCCACAAGAATTCATAAAAACATACGAAAAGGTGTATGGACATTATGAAAGGAAATGAATATGAAGCAAATTTTAGGGCAAATTATGGTCAGACACTTATGCTTGCATATTCAGAAAGGGAATGGTAAGAATACGAGAATATATAGAAATGAACCGATACCAGAAAAGTCCCGGTTTCAAGAAAAAATTCCGAGAAAGAATATAGTGGAAGTTACAGAGATTTCAACAAGAGAATTGGTTCAAAAGCAAATTTTAAAAAATTTGCTACCCAGACTTTGAGTGTTTTTAAACCATGCGAAGTTAACTCAGACAAAGTTTTAATGCAACGTCGCGGTTTCTTATCTTAAGAATACTGTATGTCTAATCTTAACCAACATACTGGTTTCACAGCACCAGACAAAACTGAATTCAGCTCACGTTTGGATCCCTCTAAATCCAGAATATCACTAAAAAGCGTATAATTTCTTACTTGAAGAATTCGATCCTATGTCCTTCTTCATTCCTCTTCCACACCTCCGAAAATCCACCGACCGCATCTGTGCCGATCCAAACGACAGATATTATTCCGGAGAACATTAGCAGAGTCTGCAGAGCATCCGTCCAAACGACAGCTTTGAGGCCGCCCTTGAGAGAAAAACGAATCAAATTTATAATCGACCACCTCAGCTACTTCATGGAACCTTGTTATTTTATTCATCATGAACGGTAATGCATTAAGTATTACGTGATTCACAAATTTTATTGAAAGAACTGACAATCTGAATTAACACATGATCAAAGCTGCTAGTTTAGTGATTTTATTGCTGGGTGTAGTGTAATTTAGGATTAAAAACACTCCTAAAGCCGTCTGTCGGCGGCTGCTTGGGATTATTGGAAACTACGGAAAGTCGACGAATTCCGACCTTCTAGGAATCACCTGTTACTCATTTCAGTAGGCTAGATACAACCTTCAGGGACAGAAGAGAGCATTTTAAACCTCCATTTCGTTAACAGTCATAAAGAATAAGGATAAGCACACGTAGAAGTGCTCTTATCCTTATTCTTTACAATGGAGAACTACCACAAAGTCGAGCCCGAACCAATAGGTTTGTTAGCGGTCGTTTTCCATTTTCCTTATTTCTGAATCTAGCGAAATCTTTTTTTTTTCAGCGACATCTCGCACTCGACCTAGCATGCTTTTTGTGTTGTGTTTTTATGTATGCACTCCTTTACCTACTCGCAGCTGTAGTATATTAAAAAAACGTTTACTTGATAAAATATTATTGTTTCTAGGAAGTTCTCTCGGGGTTCCTGCCGGTTTACTCCTTCGTAGTCGGTCGACGTTTCGGCTCCTTTCTTAGGGACCATCTTCAAGACGAAGTGCCGAGATGTGTCCCATCAGCTTGACACATCTTCGTCAATCTGATGGGACACTACTTCGTCCTAAAGATGGCCCCTAAGGAAAGAGCCGAAACGTCGACCGAATTCAAAAGAGTAAACCGGCAGGAAACCCGAGAGAACTTCCTACATCTCATACGCCGGGAAAACACGAGATCTTTCATATTATTTTCTGTTAAACTCAATCAAACTTTATCCTAAGGCAATTGATATATTATCATATGACGGGCCTCAATAACACAGTCGTTACACTACTTATTAGTAACGAGTGTGTCAGACCGGAACCGAGCCGAAAACCGAAACAGAAAAAAGCGTTATTTTTGTCGGAGTGAAAACCGAATCAGAACCGAATACCGTTTTTTATTAAGTTCCGATTTTCGATTCCCTACATTGTATCTTAAATGCACACCTGCATGTACATTTTACTTAGAAGTAATTGGAGATAGGTTTACTAAACACGTGTAACTACAACTTGCAACTAATACTAAATTTTATTCGAAAATTAAATGTGATGTAAATTATATAAGCTATAAATAGTAAAACAAACGTTTAGAGGGATATCATATTACAACGATCGGAAAGAAAGAAGTCGGTTCTAACCGGTCAGGTGTTGGCGGAAGGAACGAGACTGGAACTGTCCCGAAATTTGATCTTTTCAATGAACCAGAGAGAAAACCGGAACGAAAAATATAATGGTTCGATGCACTGCCGGTAGCATAGTTTTTCTCTATTTGTTTAGGCAAGGCTTGTTCGCAAGTTCTGGTTTTCCTATCCAAAAAAGTACTCCATATAGGTGGAGGAGTTCCTATATTTTTAGAAAATATTGCGTAATTTATGTTTCTACATCAAATTTATTGCTCATTCCAGTTGTTAAAAATGCGGCTTGTGTTTCAATGTCACATGACACATTCAATGACACATCCAAATTTCGCCACTAAGTTAAAAGATGGGCTCCATTCAGTATTCTCAAATCACTGCCACGAGATATCTTGCTAAAATTCCTTGATCAAGGTCATCCTCATTCAGTCGCACGGAACCATACCATAACCATGTTATCTACAATTCAAAATAAAATCAAAAGATCAAATATAGATGTCGCTTTGTAAGCATCCTCATTAACAGTTCTAAAGACAAGATAATGAAACTTCTAGAGGTTTAAAAACAGCCGTTTTCCAAACTTCTTTTTCTTACATGAAACTTCTACATCCCATGTAGTAAGAAAAAGTAGTCTGAAAAATTCGCACTACAAATCACAAAAATTGAGATCGAGAAAAATTTCTCCACATTCTTCATAAAACAAGGAATCGATTAGTTGAAAAGTATTGACTGTTCAAATAATAATACTCATTGGTCGTAATTCACTGAAAAGTTGCCATTTGTTTTGAAAGGTAAACAAAAACTAAGTATATCTTACCATGCTTGTGTAGAAAATACAGACAATACAAACTATGGGAGTGATGACATGGAGATTGAAGCCGGAAACTGTAAATAGACAAAATTACAATGAAACACAGAAGCCAAGCAGTCAACAGATTGAATGGGATTCATTAAAAAAGTAACGTTTAGACTCGAATTAACCTAGAGCAGTGGCATAGCTAGGGGGCCCGTGGGGTCCGAACCCCCACAGAGACTTAAAATAGAACAAGGATTGGGTGGCGAGAAATTTGCTGGCTACACCCCTGACCTTTAGCTATAGATTAATATTGTATTTATGAAATCCACTAGAGTGTATATCGGTATAAATAAATCTTAAATTTGTATTTAAGATACATCAAATTTAGTTACGATTTTATCTAATTACTAGTGTTTATGTTTTAGTACTATTGACTGTACAGAATTATGATAATTAATGAATTAATCATGAATTATTATAAAAATATATCCCATTTGTCATGATAAAAAAGTACTCTGCATTTCAAAAAGTATTCTAAAAACGTATTAGAACCTTTTTTGTGCATATGTTGAAATTAAACAATAATTTATGTTTAGCGTAACTCACTTTCGTCGCATGATTTTACCTTGATTGAAAGCTAGTGCAGGTATAAAAATCACAATAGGTATATACAGCAACTGAAAAGAAAGGTATCAACTATTTAAGCCCGCGGAGTCACTCAGTTGCAATAACTCGAATTGAATTTGAGAAAATTTTAAACTTACGCTGTTGATCAAAAACAGGAACGAACCGAAAAGGTGAACGCCCCGGCCGAAGCGTAGTCTCAAGTACTGCAAAAGAATTTTCTTGTAAAAGCCTTGAATGGGATAAATAGTGTCCGTGCTCTCAAATCCTCACTTACCTCGAAAGACGTGGTCAGCTGTAGTTTAGAGTAAACGGGTAAGAAGAAAATTCCACATCCGAGGCTGGCGAGTAACAGTCCAAAAATGGAAGTGGCATACTGCGTCCCGTAGGTGTACATCTCAGCAGAAGCTCCTATGAGAGTGATTCCTGAAATACAACTGGAGATATTTGACGGAATAATCTAATAGCAAAGTTTCCTGTAAGAAGAACCATCAGCACTCTTTCTTTAGATATTCAGCTATTTCAGGAACATTAGTACGCATTGATTTTTAAGTAGACTTGGTTGAGTGGGTGGAAGTGGAGTGGTTGGGTTGAGTTGAAGTGGGCTATTTTAGTAAATTGTAAATTATGACGGTAGTCAATCAGAAATCACTTACAAAACACTAAGTCACTGAAAACTCGGTTTTCTTTACGAGTAATTTAATTAGAGCAGAATTCCTAGTACGTATTAGCTAGGTATGGCGGTACTTAAATCAACTTTTTACCCGCTGTTTCAATTGAAAATATACATATATAAGCCTTTATTTACGGGCGAAATTGGGACTATACAGCCCCGTCTTAAATTTAACCCAAAAAAGTTGAAATTTTAAGGAAAAGAAACAAAAAAGATACAATTACAATTATGATAACATTTCATTTTAGGATTATTTAAATACGTAAAGGATTATCAATTTCAAAATATGGAATACATGGAGACTACGCATCGTTATAATTAGTGTTGAGCTGATTTTAAATCAATTAGGAGGTAATGCTTGAGCAAAAGCTTTCAGAATCTATAAGGAAAAAAAACACGGCTGTTGTAAGACATCAGAGTTAGATAAAACGGGTAATAATACAACGGCTATTTGGAGCTTTTATCTAACTCAAAAGCTTTCAGCTCGTTTCCAAATTTCTGCAAATTAGTTCGGAGTTCTAAGTATTTGATGACAATTATACTGCTTACGGAACTTATAATCGTAAAAGAACGTTGACCTACCTTCCTATCAAAGAGATCGCAACTGGGATTATTCCGATCGATTTACTCCCCATGAGGTACTCCGCCGTGTTATTTTGCTTCTTTTTCGCAAAGAATGCGAAATATACTCCAATCAGTCCAGAGAACAGAAGCATAGCTGCAAATATGCTGTAATCCAAGGGAGAGAATATCTTCTGGATTGGGTTGGAAGAGTAAATTTGATCATTGAGCCCTTCATCGTAAACTTCCGAGATGGCGTCCAACGATCTCACGTCGTTTCCCATGCTGGTCATCCGTCAAATCTCAGCACCTAATGTACCTGAAGAGAAAGGAATTGACTAATTGGCTAAATTTTTGTTTGATGAAATTTATAGAACGACAATCCTTTATCAACCACAGCTTCGTGAAAAAATTGCCAGGAAGTGAGAATCACAGTATGGCTTGAATGACGGTTTCATATAATTTTAATAAGAAGTTTCTCAGATGAATTCAGTTTTACTCATACCTCAGTAGCTTCCATTTCATGAAAGCCACGAAAGGGGCAGAGCCTAAGGTAAATGAAAGATACATTTCTCCTTAAGGCAGGTGATAAATACTGCTTTAAGTAATAGATACTAATAGTAAGTAATATCTCATCATCTCATCTCAAATAATGTTAGTCCGAGCGACCAAATGATGTACATATATGGTAGCATTAAAAATCAAAGGAAATGTGAAAATCAAAATACGGAATGTCGATTGAAAATCATTTGTTTTTATTCTGGTACTCGTATAGCTGCATTGCATACCCTTGTTGTCCTAAACAGAAGTTATTTCGCATTTCTTCTGAAAAATATTGCTGAGAGCTTAGTAAACTCAAGTTGACGTCCGATCACAGCTAATGGTATTGCAGACAAGAAATGAAGGTCATCTGCTAAAAAAGGTACATGAATGATCAGCTGGTGTATGTTAATAGCTGTTTGGCTTGCGAATCAAAAACAATTAGTATTCGAAACCGAACGTGAAATTCGAGAACATATAATTCGCACACTTTTAAATGCATGCGCAGTCAGCAATACATTTTCCTATCTTCCTTAATGAAGAAAAATCCCCTGGTGAGTTGATAACTCTCGATAAACAAACATGAGTTTTCTACCTTCCGATAGGTTCAGGTTCTCTGAATTCCCATTCCCCATTAAATGTCCTTTCTTTCGTTTTTCGTTAACTTATCCCGTCCTTTACATCATCTGACATCTTTTCCCATTGTCTTCTCATCAGTCTTCTCCCTTCCATCGTAACTTCAGTAACTTTCTGTAGCAGACCCTCTCTAAATATTTGATCCACCCTATCCTGTACGTATTAACCACATTCATTCCAAACTCTCTCTTTCCACCCCTTCTTTAGCACTAATACGTTAATTTTCTTATCAACCAAATATACGAAAAGGATGGTATAAATAAAATTACAATTACTCTTTTCCACAATGGTCGTCATCAGGTCAATGACCTGATGATGGCCGGTCTGCGCCGAAACCGGTCGTGTTTTTTACTTCTGTAAATACACCTGTGGAAAAGAGTAATTGTAATTTTATTTATACTATCCTTTTCATATGGATTTCCACAAGATCAAGCCTGCCACAATCGATTTTGACCAAATATACTTTTCCAATCTATGCCGTACCCACATCTCCAAATCCTGCAGTCTTGATGTCCTTTCTCACGGTCCACGTTTCACACCAAAGAAATGCCAATATTGTTTCGAGCCTGCGCACTTTGCAACCCTAAAGGGAAGACTTATGCACAATATAACCCTCGATATTCTATTGTTATTTAAAATATAGGACCTAGTAGACTTAGAATGACAGCTAATCTGAGTAAAAACACCTGAATATAACGAAAATAATATTAATGTCATGGTGTGCCTGAAAATATGTCAACTTCAGAGCTACCGCGTGACTTATGGTAACGCAACCTCTTCCCGAGTTGTATGCCCGATGAAACCAAGGACTACTGTTACGGCACTCATTATTTTCCCGTCTCTGTCGTGTATTCCGACTGAATTCTGTATAATGTTAAATAACGACTTAATAATCGACATCCAACTATATTTTTCCCACATCTATCGCTCGCATTCATTGTCTTGTCATTTTTTCCCTTAAACTTCTCTTACAAAGCTCGGAGTTAGGGGAAGGGTTTCGGTAACCGTCAACGTCAAGACTACTGTGGGTTGTTTCCGTACCATCTGCGTTTAGGGAAAGCCTATGTATTTCTTTTGTCTTTGTTTGAGATACATTTCCCTACAACACATGACGTTGACGAAGGCGACAAGTAGAAACAAGAGTTATTTATATCTTATTTAAACCACATATCTGTAAGAGATACAAACCAAGTGCAGATAATTATCGAAATTAGGCAATCGGAGTAAAGGCATCCCCACGACACAACACAGTTCCAGCCGAATGGGTAGGAAGATTATCCCATGTTTGCATGTTTTTCTTCGTCTTAAATCCATTTTCTTTTTCAATAAATTTTGTTCGCTACTCACTAATGGACGAGAGGACAATATTTTCATTCACATACGTAATATTTGATCTAAAAACCTTATTTTAATATATAAATCTATGACGGAGAGCTTCTCTAAAAATATCGTGAAAGGTGTAACATAAAAATTTCCTTCGTTTAATTCTCTCATTAAGCGGAAAAGTCCCCAACTTCGATGTCTAGTTCCACATTCTGATTGGTACAGAAAAATGTCCCAGATGGAACAAATCTTAAATTTCTTTCGTATATTCGTAAAATATTAGAAAACTAAGCGAAATCCCTTAAATATAAATTGAATGGAAACCTCTGGGTAATATTGACCACAATGTATCGAATTATAATTTCAACTGGATGTTTATTAAGCTTCCAAGATTCCGCTCTGGAGTTTTTGTGAGTGATCAATAATAAAATGCTTCTGCTATCGACATGGTGAACTATGCTAATGATATCCATGTTTATCCTTTTGTACTTGTAGATACGAAAGCATTGTTTGCTATTTCTATTTTTATCGGTTATTTAAACTGCTATATTTGAAATTATATAAACAACACCTTTTTTTTGATTGTCAGTGACATGTTAAGGATGTTTTCCTCAAGGAAAACTTTATTTAAGAGACACGTATCAAGTCGCATAATAGATAAGAAATTACCGAAAGATTATCTGAAGTGTGATTCTCTAATTGTTGGTTAAATTTAATGTATTTTATATTTCAAATAAACTTCAAATTGTATTGAAATAATAGCTTTTCCGCATACTCTCTATGAACTCATCCCGTAACTAAATTACCGTAATATTTTGTCCCACTCATGTCCCAGATTGGCAGAAAATATATCTTAAACTGTCTCGCATTGGCTCGCTAACCTCTATCTACTTTAGTTTCCGGTAACCATAAGGGATTCACTCGGTATTTATCACATTAGCCAACCCGTTTAACTCGGTAGTAGTCCCAAAGTGGCATCATCAGCATTATCATCTTATTTAAGCTAATTAAGGACAGTGAAGGAATTCTAAATTTTAGGTGGAAACGAACACTGTATCTAAAGTGTCATACAAACGCTATATGTGAAGGGATGCACTGTGGGCGGAAATCGGAAAAAGTTGGTCAAAATACGAAGAGATTTTTAGAGATTTAAATTTTCGTCTTCCTTTCCTCCGTTTTCCTCTTACTTTTCATTCTATAATCCTACTGAGGAGACA
This sequence comes from Ladona fulva, assembly GCA_000376725.2. Taxonomy (NCBI): domain Eukaryota; kingdom Metazoa; phylum Arthropoda; class Insecta; order Odonata; family Libellulidae; genus Ladona; species Ladona fulva. The sequence goes on from KZ308411.1 coordinate 706,684, forward strand.
ATCATGCCTCATGACGTACCACGACCAGTTTGCCTTCCTTTTTATCGTGTTAATGATTGATCTTTCCCCTTCAATCCATTCCAAAACTTTGTCATTCCTCACATTGTTTTGCCATCTCACTCTCATCATCTTTCTCCATAGCCACATTTCTAAACCCTCAAAATTCTGTATTTCCGTTTTCCTATAGGTCCAAGTTTCTGATCCATATAGGACCACACTCCATATGCAGCATTTTGCAAATCTCTTCCTTCCTCCGTCTTATGATATAGGAAATTGACAACAATCTTCACTTTAATTATAACAAACTATTATAATACCAGGACCTTAACTGATGTTTATTTCAGGTCCGGGTATTATAATGGTTTTTTTAGAAGTAAAGTGAAAGTTACAGTTAATATCCATGCTAATTCATCTTATAATATTGGAGATTTACTATTATCTCTACTTTGAACTATTGTAATACCTGGCCCTAAAACGAAAATAGGTAAAAACCCATTTGAATATACATTATAATTCCTGGCCGTAATGTTAATATTTAATAAATGGTGGTCTATGGTTTCCGTTGTCGTTGAAAAATTGTTTCCGTTTCAGGTTCGGTTTCCCTCAAAATTAACTTATTTTTGTTTCGGTTTCTGTTTAGGTTCCGATTCGATGCCTTTAGAAAAAAGCCGGTTTTTCGGAAATACCGCGTTTGGATCGAAGCCCAGTATTCGATGTCACCTTTTCAACGTACTCACTCTTTATGTGTCCCTCTTCACCCCAGCGACGGTCTCCTTGTCTTCGTGCGTGAAGCAGTGAAAGTGATGCGATTAAAAGCGGCAGTATTTATCCTCGGAAGACAGGTTCCAGACTGCGTTCGCCACCTGTCCGAGCGTGCCTACGGAATTAGAAGGCGCGTCACTGCGTTTACACCGAATTTTCTCTTTAGTTCCTCGCGCCTCCGAGGGATTCGCACCCCTTTAGTCTTGAGCTTGTCAGAGGGTAGCTAACTCCCACGGATTCGCCGAGAGACTCGGATTTAGGTTTTAGAATCTCCCGCTTCCCGGATAGACGTTTTCCTCCCGCTTTACATAACTATACTCGTAGCTAATTTACTAAATTTTGCAACTTTTCGAGACTTATTTTCATTTCCAGTTAAGGGGGGCGCCTGGTTTAGAAGGGGAAAATTTAAGAGTTTTTTGGAAATTTCTTTTAGAAAAACGGTAAAATATACAGCTTTCTAAGCTTGTACATACCTATATTATACCTTTGAGAGTATGTAAAACATTTTTTCATTAAAGGTTAACTAAATTTATCGTATATATCATAGAATATCTACAGGGCGTTCGCGAAAGCGTTACCAATTGGTGTGCATTCTAGCGTCTACAATATCCGTTCAAATTTTGAAAACAATTTTTTTTCTTATAGAATATGAAATTATCTATTCGATGAACCTCTAAAATTAAATAATTTCTTAAAATTATGAAAACGCCAGCTCTTTAAAGTGAAAATTTTGATTTTGATGAAAAAAATTCCTTCATTTTTAACAATAATAATTGTTTAAATTAATAATTCCATCAATATCTAAGGTTCACTTAATAGAAAATATAATGCTGAAAGGGCATGCAAAAGGAAATCTTGATAGTAGAAATAGTTAACATTATTTTACGTAATCTAATTTATCGTATCGCGATATTTGGAAATTTCTTCGGATTATCAGCCAACTCTATAAATAAATACAATTTTTCTGTATTTTCATGCGAAGAACTTTGTAACATTGCTTTTGTTAGCTGTACATTTTAGTGTAACTTAGCGTCGCCACCTGGTTTTACGTCGTATTGCGGTGGTATTGGATAATAAATAAAAATAAGGCAACATCATACCTCTGAGTAGAGCTATTTCTACTGTGATATAATTCCACATTTACGCAGTTCGATGACGAAGAATACATATCACACGATAATGAAGTTATGCTTTACAGAAGTATCCCGGAATACCTCGGACTTGACCACTCTTGGAATGGACAACTCCCGGAATCGACTCTTCGGAAGCTGGCAACTTTAGTTCCGAGACGCGCGTTCAGTCAACGAACCCCGTTTTTTGGCAAGTTTCCCTCCTCAAGAAAAAACCTGGACGTGGCCCTCTTGTTTTAGGCGTCTCTAAGGAGTCGTTCTCAATGTAGAAAGAGATAACCTATATGGCATACCTCGATATGGCCACATACGATACAAGTCGTTCTTACTAATGCAGAAAGAGATGACCTATATGGCATACCTCGATATGGTAACACCGCAAAGGAACATCATAGCTAGAATACGAATACATTGGCGGCAAACTACGTAACCGTATGCAGAAGAAGACATATAATTCTATATCAACGCACACAATAAAAAGAACACTAGTAAAAATTAAGTATTCGGTGGAGCTATAAGAATCAGTTGTCTCATTCGAGGTGCTACTTGGGTTGGAATAAACAGTAAAAGAGTGGTCCACATACGATAAACGAGTGAAAACGTAAACACTATGATAACCTTTCTGGCATACCTTTATCTCGAGACGGGCAACCTCCAAACAAATCAACGTTTTAATCGTCTTATTCAATATCACCAGAGTGAAGTATTCGTGATGTCTTTAATATTAAACTTACAGTCTTCTTCGTAGAAACTTTGTATTTCGTTTGAAACAGTAATTCAGCCGTAGGAACACATGATAACCTTATTGGCATACCTCAAAAAAATACTCACAAATCAGTAAGTTTCGTGGAAGAACCTTACTTACTTACAATGTTCTGAATTCGAACGTATACCGTCATTGTTAAAACTTAAGCATTTATACCAGCCATACCATTGAAATTCTTCCATTCTACAATAAACGAGTGAAAACGTAAACACCATGATAACCTTTTTGGCATACCTTTTTTGGGCAACCCGCGAAACAAGGAGTAAATTCATTAAGCACTAGTACATATTATTAGGTTTTATTTCCTTTTTTCTACCAGAATGGCATATGACCTGACATTCACCCAAGGTGATGGGGAAACTGGTAAAACCCACCACAGGCCGCCAACATGTAACATAGTAATTATACAAGCTTCATAGTATACAGTGCCTTAACTACACAGGGGGCAACAATAGTTCTACTTATACATTATCAATTCAAATAAGGATATGCATGAAATATAGCTTTAATGAAGCGTAACAATTTCTTCAAAATCCTTCTGTCTGCCATGCATTGTTGTCATCTTCTTCTTGTTCTCGCTACATCCCTACTGTCCTTATGCTGCTGAAAAGAGTAGAGGCATCAGACATCGTATAATGTAAGTGGATAACCAAGTACTAGCTCAATAAAATATAAAAATGAAATAAATTTATAATTAATTTGTGAATTAAGAAGAAGTGAAAAAAGTAGATTGCAAAAAATTTTAAATAGGAAATGGAAATATCAGACATCCTATACATTACGCACAAATGATGACATCATGCATGTATTTTCGGTATTTATAAGGATCAAACTTTGATGTCGTACATTGCCCTTTTACAATCCTTTCTGCATACCAAGCAACAAAACCACAATTATGGCCATCTTCTTGGATAGAATGTTCAGGTATGAACATTTTCCATTCACAGGTTTCATTCCTAGCATGTTATTTAAGACTATAATCCATTTTTTCAATGCAGTTTTATAAACATCCTTCATATCACATGCAGATGGATCATAAAAATGTATCTCCTTCTCTTGAAACAGAACAACTGAAAGGACCCAATGACTATTGCTAATATTAAAGGGGATAAGTGATTTGGAATTGCCTGAGAAGTCAGCATGCCAGAACATTGACAAAAGTCTCTGCAATGGATTTGTTCTGAACACTAACTCAGACAATGCTGGATCTATGAAGTCTATAGAATCATCATCATGCACAACCTTATGCAGAAATCACAGTATCATATAACCAGCCCCTGTGAAAGTCTCGAGATACTTCTTTAAGTTTGACAACTTCCTTTTCTGAAATATAATAATATAATGACTTCAAAGGCAGCTGATTAATTGCAAAAGGACCGACACTGAACAATGAACGAGTAACAAAGTCCCCATCAACAAGTGACAAAGTAAAGCTGAGATTATGATTATGAAACAACAGAGACTCTTTGATTTCAGCCTTCCAGGCAGCATTTGGTTTCTGAAAACGATGCACAGTTGGACGCCTCTACTTCAATGTCTGATAAAACCTGTACTGAGTAGTCATTTTGGAGTTAGGAGGTATAGACTCTGGTTCTGTAAAATCAGGTTTGATCTCAGACAACTTGTTATCAATCAATCCCTCACACCTTTTCACAAATAACTATAAAGTGTTATTAATGTATTTCTGCAATTCCTCAACCTCTCTGTTTTCACTTAACATTTTCAACCTATCACAAATATTACTTATAGAGCAGATATATTCCTTCCTTCTTATTTTATGGTTTGAGGATGAGAAGTAGCAATAGAAACATTTTTAGATTGCTGAGGATTCTCACGGGGGGATTCAACTTGCATTGGGAAGGAACTCTTAGAGAATGGACCTTGTGGATGTGTTTGCACAAAAAATGACAGTCAGGACAAAAACAGCTGTACATATGACAACAAAGATTGGAACATGACATTTCACTGCACTTTATAAAGCATATATCAGAAAGATTACATCTATTACTGTAACAGGAAACAGTGTAAGTCAACACAGAATTTGACTGTGATTGTATTTTCCATGATATGCCATCACCATTCACAACTACATCACTATGTGATATTTGCATTCCTTTACTATGTCGTGCACAATCAGATCCCACAAATCCCAATGGAGGTTTTTCCATCATTCTTTTATACGATAACGCTAAATGAGTAGTTTTGTGCATTCTCAAAAGCACAGCTATGAGATCATCTAGCTGACGATTTACTTTCCGGCTAAGATAATGTGTTTTTGTGAAAACCTTCCACAAACATGTTTGTATCTGTTCTAGCATGGGGAAAATTACAATAGCAAAATGCCCTTTTTTCACTATTTTCACAATAATTATCCCTGAAGTATTTAATGAAGGCACTAACAGATACATTATAGCTAGACAAAAAGGTTTCAAGCATAGAATTAAACACACCTTCATTCCTTTCCTCTATCAAAGTATCCAAAATTTCATTGATTTCCTGTATCAATGTATCATTACCTGGAAGTTTCCTGTATAGAACATTAAGAAAAAATCGTCTCTAAGCATGTTTGTCCGCAAATTCCTCCACCATTTTCTTTTGCTGATTTCGCCACCAGGTTCCATTCATAGTTTTTCTACTTCTCCACTGGAATTCGTAGTAAACTACTGAGTTGGATGACGTGACAAGTCACTTCATTTTCCTCTACTTCTCCACCATTACTCCCCTATTGCTCTGTCAGCATCTATGTACCTTCTGCAATTAACCTTACATACGATTTTACAACCCATCGTTTTTTGGTCTCATTGTCAGTCTTGTTCTCAGGAGTACTATTGCTCGTATTTTGAAATTATTACAGTGCGCCAATGACAAGAATTTCTGAGTTGGGCTCCCGGATAGCCAAGAGGGCAACGCGTTCGACTTCGGTGAAAGCAGTTTCGGGTTCGATTCCCGGTGGAGGCACACGTGCGAAGTGACCTAAGCTTTTGAAGCACTTTTAACAATACTACTATTTCTGGGCGGGAGATTGAAATGAATTTAATTTAAGAAACCCAACGAAATACGAACTTACTTAAATGTTACATTTCGACCTTTGGAAATGATAACCTTAAATTATTAATGAAAAGATCCATTGAATTTGCAATGATACTTATTTATAAATAATTAAAAATTGCTAAAGTTTTAACCTGAAACTAGATTTATTCTAATGCAACTGAAGAAAGCTATACATTTTAAAAATATTTCGGTAGGATATAGTAGGTATTCAGTGGAATGCACTCCCCTCCATAGTTCAGAATTCTCCTTCCTTGCCCTCTTTTAAAAAGTGTTATTCCAAACAACTCTTCNTTTTTGTGTGTGAAGAAATTTTTTCTGTGATAAAATAAAATAATTTTAATGCATGTACGTATTTTATAGCTTACTAGAAGGAAAAGGAGCACGACTGTGGTAAGACATTAGAGTTAGAAAAAAGCTCCAAATAGCCGTTTTTTGCGAGCAAACTAACGGTTGAAGAATTCCCACCACCGAGGGTTGGGAATATTTTATTTTCTTCTCTCCCGAAGATGACAACATAGTTGTCGAAATACGTATTGAGAACAATACATGCGTAGCGCGACCACGGAGAACCCCAACCCCCGGTGGTGGGAATTCTTCGACGGTTAGTTTGCTCGCAAACAACGGCTATTTGGAGCTTTTATCTAACTCTAATGTTGTAGCTTACTATTGTTCTCTCTCTCTATGTAAATTTATTTCCCATTTTCTTGTAATAGTTTGTAACAAGGGTTAAATGGAAGATGGGACTTAATAGTCCCAATTTCGCACAATAAAAACGTGTGTATGTAAACGTTCTAAGCGAAAAAACCTGTCTGAGACGGTTAGACGTTCGAAGACGGAGCGAAACCAGAACTGAACCGAATTTTTATCGTTCAATCGGAGCGAAAACTGAAAAACAACATACTACGGTTAGAAGCTTTTGTTTAAATACATTGCATTTCCGTTAAATCCAGTGAGGATCCCGATGGCTTTGGAAGTATCAAACGCGAAAATGTTTTGCTTCTCTTGAGGAAATCTGTCACCTTAGCGTGTGTTTGGGCAATCGAAATTTTTTCACGCTTAAAATTTGGGGGGCGATTTTGCAAAAGGCAGAACCCCGCTACCTTAGTAGTTTAGAGAAGATACGGCCCATTAAATAAAAGGCGAGGTTCCGGAAACTGGGTCCCGTCAGCCGCAAAAGAATGGATGGGTAAGAATAGATACTTGGCAACTCAACTTGTTTACGTTGAAGCCTTGTGGTATAAATTTATTTTCGCGATATTTATGGTAACTCCAATAACAGAAAATAATATGGGCTATTTCATCGCATTCCTTGCATGTTCTGGAATATTTTGAATCTCAGCTGATTGTGACGTAGTTTGAAATGAGTCTCCTTTCGCAAGAATTAAAATATTTAGGTCCACGGCTCCTGAGTTCATTTTTGGCAACTATGAGCATTTTCTCTTCTCTTCGTCCAAGTATTCCATATTACCATTTTTAATTAATGCGTTACAGATGGAGTAATATTCCAGTGGTAATGTTTATTGATTACAGTAATATTTTAGAATCATTCCAATCTTAAAATGTACAATGATACAGAAATATATATAATGCTAATTATAATAATGCAGAACATCTATCATCCATCTACACCAGTGGTTCCCAAAGTGGGCGCTACCGCCCCCTGGTGGGCGCTGCAGCGATCCAAGGGGGCGGTGATGGCTACAGGTGCATTTGGGGGGCGATGAATAACTGTAAGGGGGCGGTGAAAGCATAAAAGAAAGAAGAGAAGATTTAGAAAAACTGATTTGTGTATTCCGCTCATAACGCTTAATTTTTCTTTGAACAACGTACTGGACGTTGTCACAAATAACTATAAAGTGTTATTAATGTATTTCTGCAATTCCTCAACCTCTCTGTTTTCACTTAACATTTTCAACCTATCACAAATATTACTTATAGAGCAGATATATTCATTCCTTCTTATTTTATGGTTTGAGGATGAGAAGTAGCAATAGAAACATTTTTAGATTGCTGAGGATTCTCACGGGGGGATTCAACTTGCATTGGGAAGGAACTCTTAGAGAATGGACCTTGTGGATGTGTTTGCACAAAGAATGACAGTCAGGACAGAAACAGCTGTACATATGACAACAAAGATTGGAACATGACATTTCACTGCACTTTATAAAGCATATATCAGAAAGATTACATCTATTACTGTAACCGGGAACAGTGTATGTTAACTCAGAATTTGACTGTGATTGTATTTTCCATGATATGCCATCACCATTCACAACTACATCACTATGTGATATTTGCATTCCTTTACTATGTCGTGCACAATCAGATCCCACAAATCCCAATGGAGGTTTTTCCATCATTCTTTTATACGATAACGCTAAATGAGTAGTTTTGTGCATTCTCAAAAGCACAGCTATGAGAT
>KZ308411.1:729123-814318 GCA_000376725.2 Ladona fulva
CGTTAAAAGACGGTTATGAATGTTCTGAATCTACCCTGTAAGCCGCCTTTCGGCGTGCGTCATGACCAATACCCCAATCCATTACTTTTGCGTGTCGTTCGCGGAAAAGATGACTTCTTGAAGCGACTTGTTCTAGAATCTATTTCTCTGATTTTTCTCTCTGTATTAGAACGGCCTATGTAATAGGGAGAACGAATAATATCGGCTACATCTTCTAAAACCATTCCTTCTCTGAAATTAATAAGTAAATTAAGCCGTTGATTAAATCTTGTGGTCAGATATTGAGAGGAGAGGTATTGCTGAAGAATGTAATAGAGGGTAGAATGCAAGGGAAAAGACTGAGGGGAAGGCAAAGGTAAGTTACCAGGTAACGAAGGAAAAGGCTATGAATAGGGAATATTAGGGCACATGGACCTACCGAAAGGTAGAACACTTATATAATGTAATTTTCTAGGGATTCCCATCCTGCTTCCTGAAGCTTTTCAGCAACGCTCACTGATTCCTCATCACAATTTTTTACGAAATGTATCGTCGTTATCCCATAGTATCCCATAAACTACAAGCATATTCAGGTTGAGGCCCAACTAACGCAAATTGCTCACGGTCTTTTTCTTCGCTCCTGTCGACTATTCTCTTTACGATTCCGAGTTTCTTATCCACATATATTACGGATGTAAGTGTTGGAACAAGTGGTTAGCTCATCTATTCCAACAACATCTATTAATGGTTGATGTTTGATTTTGATCAACTTCCTTTTATTTCAGATCGTAATATTTGCTCATCATGAGTGAACACGGATAAGTGGGTCCCATTGGGAATCGGACCCGGAGCCGCTTTCATCAAATTCATAAGAGTTATCCGCTATCAGGGAACATTTTATACGTTTATGTCAACATATGAGAATTTTGTTTTACGTATGATATCCTACGGTGTAATTCTAGATTATATTACGAAATGTTTCAAGCATCTCATTGTCAGACGAAAACTTATCTTTGAAGAATTAACATGTTCTTTACACGGAAATAAGACAAAATTACACGTTCATAAGTACTTAGGTCTGTTAGATCTCAAATATTTAAGCTCTTATTCAATAACTCACCTGTCTTTCCTGCGTAGATACGGTCCTTAATTCAGTATACCAATAGAGCGAATATGTCAATCCCTGCATTTTATATAGATTCGCTCTGTTTTATCTCATCCACGTAAATTAAAATCCACTAATAAGATCTAGTAATCATTCCACATTTCCGTAATTGTTCTTCATTTTAACATAAGAAGAACTTAAGATGTTATCTATCTATGAGTTAAACACTGACTGTTTCTTACGCTACCTTTGAACCTGTTTTTGTTTCTAGATCAAAACTATCACTTGTTTCTCTAAGAAAAAAATTGGATAGGAAAGATAAAAGACTAGGGAAGACATCTAAAAATCAGCGTTCCTATGATTAAGTTGGTAGTTCAATCATAGATTCGATTTTATTTCGACGAGCTTGGAGTATCCACTCGAAGTCCTGATATCGAGAGTTGCTCAGATTCCTCGTAGGAATTATTTTATAATTACATTTTCCGCTGATATCTAAGGAGTGCTTTAATAGAAAGATCAGAGCTCTTGGTTATCTTTTTGATAACATTTTCTCTGGTTACTCTACATGACAGAACATCGCTGCAATTAATTAATTGCTGTTATGCTTGTTGTGTCTCCTTCAAGGTGAATGTTAAAGGATGTTGTAATATCAGAAATCGTATCTGAGCACCTTTTTGAACAAATTTAAAAAATGGACTGTAGGCTCTGAGTACGTATCCGACTATTCTAGTCCCAATAATCACGGAATTATTGAACTTATTCCTTTTTCTTTTCTGTATATTTAAGGACCATAAGATAGCTACTGGAAAAAGTGGCATTTATAATCAAGCACGAAATAAAAAACACCTGGTATCCTACCAAGTCGCAAGGGAAACCTTAAGACAGCTTAGCATACAGTTAACACGTTGAGTTTACAAACCGAATGTGTGAATTGTATGATATACTAGTATGTATGATGTATGTATAATTGTATATCGCATGTGGTATGCATTATTATTTATGGTATTACAAGTAAACGCCCCCGTCAAGCATGACGGGACTTAATTTAGTTTATAAATATATCTATTATCGTATATATCTAGTCCTCCTAAGCATAGCAAAATTCTGCGTTATCCCCGTGCATTTATATGGGATAACTCATGAAATAAATGTTCAACAATTGCCTTGGTCGTCAAAGGGATGGTTTGTTTACTTCCGAAAAAATTTACGAATTTTCCGTGTATTTTATCAAAGTTCTCACAATTTCAAAATTATATGAATTATTCACGACTAAAATAAGATTCTATGATTATTTTCCTTTCTTGTGACACTTGTCTCAATTTCGTAGGACCATTGTTTCTAATTTAATTTTGTAAAAGAAACAACCTCTGCAGGCAACGAAAAACTATTTTACGTACATCTCTTATGGAAACGTATTATGTGCTCCTGGGTTCGAACCCGAGCCTTTAAAGAGATGAAAATAGTTTTCCCGGTGGCATCAGCATCGTAGAAACACAATGCAGTTTGTTTCAGATCCCTAAGTCAAGCCGTTTCGGAGATAAATAGGGGGACGGACAGACGGACGGATGGACAGACATTTGCTTTTTATATACATGATAAAACAAAAGGGAGCGAAGGGAGGATTTTCTATTTCCGCAAAATTAATTTCCCTCCATAATCAAATGTGCGTAATTTACAATAGCTAAAACTAGTTGGTCATGTGCCATCTTATTCCGGCTTCGCGTGTGACTTTTTGGTGGCGTGTAATATCGTAACACCATTTTATTTAGCTGGTGATAAATGGGGGAGAAGCAAATAGGTATTTCAGTTGTGCATTTGTTTCCCATTATGGGCATTGCGGGATTCTTAGAACAGATTTTCCTGATTTCCCTACTAAATTCACTCGATATTTTGGAACGGAAAAACGAAAATAATTCCTGAAACCGTACCCTAAAGCATTCTTGGCCTCACCCCCTCAACTGACACTATAGCACAAACAAATATCGCCCTCTCCTTACTTTTCTATCTCATAAACATCTTACTCGGTGGTTCAGTCGCTGCTTCCTCGCCTCAGGAGGTACATATCTGCCAGCATCTCGCCTCAAGCATAGTTACACGGCACATCCTTATTCTGGAAATAGGTGAGCGAAACAGAATGACAAACGCCCATATCCCTTCACACAGAAGTAATCCTCCTTGCAGACAGCTGAAATTTAACGTAGATTCTATCTGAGCATAGGAAAACATTTCCCAATACTACGTAGGAGGAAAACGTAAAAGGCCGATAATTGAAAGAAGTTTTATCGGATCTTATAGTCAGGCTTTAGAAGGAAATTGTTAATGTTTCAAAAATCGCAAGTTATAAGACAGCTGATGAAGAGTTTTCTCGAAACCACTGATGTTTTGGTACCAGGTTAGCGAATGTATAATTTTCTTAAATAGTTATTTGTCTTTCCTAGCTGAACTTAATTGCATTTATATAATTTTATATCTTCCTTCTGATATCAAGCAGGACCTTTGTGCAATTAATCGCTTCAGCCTCAAAGAAGGAGGCAATGTCATCTCAGAAAATATTTGCATCAATTTTAGACATTTTAATTTCCGCACTCCATGTCGCAAATCTTTACATGTTAAATGAATATATCTGAATTAATTGAATAAATGAAGTGAAAAGAAGCTAGAATGGTCATATTTGATTGTTTGTACTGCTCGAACAATAATATAACATAATTAAAACAGTATTTGGACTATCAAAAAGAAACGAAGCACTTCTGATGGTAGCAACTATTGGTGGGAACACTGGACAAGTTGTTCCCAAACTTTTCGTCTTGAATGTCCAGGGAAGTTTCATTGGTAGGGCTAATATTAGTATCAATAGTCTCAGGTGCGTCTTAACGATAGGACTCCGCATTTACCCGTAAAACTACGATATATATTCATCAACCTTGGTTTCGACGTTTCACCTTATTATCAGCTATCGTTAGCTTCCCATGGAGGCACCGTGAAATCTTCAAAACCACCTTTCTGTCTAATATATGTACACAAATACGTATACGAATTTTATAGAACTATCGTCTTTTTTGCCTCTTCGAAACTATCCTGTCCTTTGTTATATTTCTGATGACAGCTAAAAGCAAGCAAAACTCAAAGTTATATTAAAGGAAAGTTTTTAAAACAATTTGGACAAAAGAAATATTTGTATGAACAAAGGGACGCCTAGAAGAGTAGCAATATCAGAAGAGTCACAATCTCGCTCAAAAACAGCACAAAAATTGAGAGCAAAACCCTCGGTAGGCTAAAAATATCCCAAATAAATCATAGCACTTCTTGCCTGCAGGCGATAAGATGGAATATTTAGAGAGAACGAAGTTCTTACGCACAATTTTTGGAACGTAGACCTTTTCTTCCAAAGCCATGAAGATGGTCCTTACAAATAATCTAAAAGAGAAGAATTAGTAAAAATTACTTGAAATGTACCATCGATCTGAGTTTTTGGACTCGTGTAATCACAGATATTATTAGAGTATTACTTCACGTGAAACAATCGTTTATTAATGACTAACCATGCGATGTTTAAAACGTATCAGTTTTAATGAATGCAAAATATTCGTATCCCTCAATATGATATGTTTATGCTTTACAGATTTATACCTGGAATACTATTGCAATTTTTGTGCCCGAATTTAATATTTTACGATAAGAACTTGAACATTATGTATCTGTTAAGATTATGTGAATTATATATTGAATTATGAGTCACTGGACAGAACGTTTTTTTACTTCGTTATCTTGCAACAGTTCATAAAACTTCGGAACGAGTGGTTGACGTGCAAGTGAAGCGACCAATGTAACACCTTATTGAGCCACTAGAGGAAATAGATTATGGATATATGAAAGAATGAACTAGATGTATTAATTTTCACGTGAAATATACTTCAGGCTTTTGGCGTCTAGGTGGATTTGAATGAACATTGGTCGCATTGAAAGCTGTTTAATTTCAGGAATTCAAAATACTGGGGTTTCCAACTACCTGGACAATCGAGTAATCATGTATGAAATAACCGAGTCCCCCCGAATTAAAACCCTCCAAAGTACACATTTTAAATTTTAAAACTTCTGACAGTGTTTTCATAAATATGTAAGGGATAATATAAAGTAAAATTTTAAACTACGATTCCGTTTGCTAATAAAATAATTTTTATGAAATAAAAGCCAATTTAATGTACTTTGGTACAAATTGCTTCGTGTCTTTGTAATAAACATGGAATGCACTGTAAGTTACTCTTTCGTAACAAATTATGCCTAAGAGCAATAACGAAATATATTATTTAGACTATTTAAATTATCATCGCTAAATATATTTCTTTGTTGTTTCTTCTGGGTAACTTAGCGCGTTCAGATTTTAACATGATCTTCAGTAGTGCTCCACTGATGATGATATTGTTTCATCATCGTTATCGTATAATCGTCCGTTTTTACCCTAATATAATTTCCTACTAATACTACATTAATATTCCTGCTCCACTTTCTTCCCTCAATACCGACTCCTATCTTTTCAGGCATTCAGAAGCAGAGGTCTTATTCAATGGCAACCACTGTCAGCATAGTTACAACCATGGGATTACCAGGAAATCAACAGTCAACGGTTACCGAGGACCTCTATCAGCATACAACATCAGGTCCTAAAAATCAATCCTTCTCAGCATTCGACTATTGCCTCTTCAGTGGAATGCTAGCAGTTTCGGCGTTTATTGGAGTCTACTTCGCATTCATAGCCAAGCAGAAACAGAATACGACAGCCGAGTATCTCATGGGAGGGAAGACCATGGGAGTAATACCAATATCCATGTCACTCGTTGCCAGGTAAGTTAAAGACTAATTAAATGCCAGTCTGACTATTGTTTTCAGAGTAATGGTAAAATATCTTCCATTACGGAGTGATATTAAACAATTAAACTTTTTCTTAGTTATATTTCAGGAATCACTCTGCTGGGTATGTCAGCTGAGGTGTACACCTACGGAACGCAGTATTCGACTATCCTTTTTGGCTTGCTTGTCGCCAGTGCTCTGGGTGGGACATGTTTCATGCCTGTGATTTACAAACTTCAGCTCACCACATCTTACGAGGTACCGAGTGATTATTTAAAAATAAACGTTAGTTATAACAACGAGCATTAGCTAAAGATCTCAAATTATGAAGGACTCACGGCTGCGTGGGTATCCTCTTAGCACCACGATTATATTATAGGACCGCGATTCATGATTGCATGCAGAGAAAACCAGACTAAATTTTAGTGACGCAGATGCAACCAACGTGCAAAGCTCAGTTGTAGGAAATTTTAATGCAATGTATTCTAGCCTCATGAACTGCTAGAAGGTTACTGACACGTACTAACCGTATAGTTACTGCGCACGTAACGTTTGCAGTCGTTAAGAATGGATGGAAACCTTTCCCATATTAGAATTACTTAACGATATTCAGCTATTTTAAATTTTCATTGATCTGTTATGAGAATCACTGTCGTGCATATATCAATATGTATATATTAACCCGATTTGAGAAACTTCTGTGGTAATTAAACATAAAGCTGATGTTTCGTTTGGCCACACATTTTCCCTATTGCTGAAGTAATGAAAATTAATGCTCACGCGAATTCATAGGAGATGCCTTAAGTAATCAGATTTAATATTGATCCTTTTACTTTTATACATGCATATTATTTTTGATTCGGAAATGCGACAACTTTGATCAGCTACAACAATTTTCCGTATTATTTACGAATTAGATATAGTAAATGATTATGTTAGTATCAATGGAACATTGGTTGCTACGACTGAGACTGGGGTACTTTCATTATTTCACATTCAATTTTCTTACAGTAAAAAACTCTTTTATTTCGAACTAGAGAAATGAAAACACCCGACCAAAAATACTGGAACAGAATCCCGTGTTTATTTAAAATATATTTTTTTCTGCGGATACATTTATTATTAACCCGAAATGCGTCAATCTGTTACATCCGGCATCAATTTTACTCAATATTTAGTATTTCAGATGATAATATTTATCTTACTGTATTTTTCAATGCAAAAGTTGAAACCGCGCGCGTAATTCTCCCGTAAGTGATACATGCAATTATTACTCAACATTAAGCACTCATGATGGTGAATACTATGTATTAATCTAGTCTTCGAAGCTTTTGGTAGCTATTCATGGACAGCGTGAGGTAAAAACAAACGGGCATCATACCGTGATTATTTTCGTTCCGGTTTTCACTCTGGTTCAATGGAAAGGCCAAATTTCGGTCCGGTTCCGGGATACCTTTGGCTGCAATCGTCGAACCGGTTTTTTCGCTCCGACAACTTTCATATTTACCGTGACCATTAAGTAGAATTTATTTTAATTAATTTTTTGAACTTAACAATCGGCATAAAAGAAATAATCAAACATTAAAATAAGTTGTTAAAATTTTAATTTTAATATGACTTGCAAGTTATCGAGGCATATGTTAATTAAATATAACTAATGTCAAGCTTGATAAGAATACGAACCAACTATTGGAAAGGCAAAAAAACAGTTTTGGATGAGGTTCAAGGATCTTAATTTTCGGTATGGGTTCGATTTTCATTCTCGAAGAAATAATGTGGATTTCTCGGTATCAGTTTTCGGTTTGGTTCAAGTCCGATACCCTGTTTCATGCACACATTCAAGCTGATTGATTCACAGAAATATTTTGTATCCTAAAATTGGAATGTATTGCTCATTGGCAGTATTTGGAGATGCGATTCGACAGGAAGGTGCGGCTGCTTGGCTCTGTACTGTTCCTCATCGGCACTGTAAGTATATAGTCGAGTTTTATTGAACATGTATTTGTATCAACTCATTATACGAAGCAGTTTATCCGTGAAGGGCGTGCACGATAACAGTTGTTCCGTTCTTTAAGAAAATTCGGAAATAATTGAATAGTAAAATTTTTAAACGTTGAAAAAGTTGTGATTCCGTGTTTCCTAGATCTCCTCAAGTCCACCGGAGGAGAACTAGGAGATGCATAGGCGGAGTGTTTAAAAGGGGGGTGTGTATACATTTTTCCATTAATTTTAGATGTACAAAGCTAAAAGAATTCCAATAAACCATCAAATGATAGCTTGATGCCCGATGTACATTTTATCCCGCGCTACGCATTCCACCAATGTTATTAGCGTACAGTATGAAATTTCAGCATATCCACTAAAGTTCGTGAATCACGATAAATACCAGGAGTTACACTAAACAGTACTTTATCGTTATCGTATCGTGATATTATAAGAAAGGCGATGAAATGCAGAGATTGACATGTAGAATCCTGAGAGGATGTCCATCAAAAGCCAAAGAAATTGCTTATTTTTCCCTCATTCGGCCTAGTCTCGAATACCGCTGGGCGGTTTGAGATCCAAATGAAGTAGGGTTAGTTTCAGATTTAGAGATGGTCCAACGTAGAGCAGCTCGTTTCGTCAGTGGAAACTTCAGGTTCGACAGTAACGTTACGGCTATGATAAAATCCCTCGGGAGGAATTCGCTACATGTGAGAATATCAGATTATCGACGGAAGCTTCTCGACAAATTTATTGATTCAGAATTTTTAGAAGAAGTTGAAGACCTTGTCATTCCGGTAAACAACGTGCGCGATCTCCGGGAGGCGACGAGCAAGTTACTTTTGGTCATTCTTTCCGCAGAGCATTAGAGATACGAACAGAATGGATTAGGTTAGGTCTTACGTGTTAATACACCCCCTGCCATGCGCCACTGGCGGCTTGCGGGGTATGAATCTAAATCTAAATCCCCTATGGGCTCTGGGGACATCCTCTGGAGCTGGCTGGAAGCAGATGTGATGAGATTAGGTGCCCCCATAGGGAATGAAATGTGTGTAGATCGGGCATCAAGCTGTTTTTTGATAATTTATTGGAGTCTTTTACTCTCGCATATACAGTATAATCATTGGTCCACATTCTGGCTATATATTATTAATAAACGTTTAAATGAACCAGTAATCAGTAGTACATCAATATCTTTGCAAAATTGAAAGTATTTTTTATCTTTCTCTATGGGCATTAATGTTTTTGTGATTATGGAGTTTTTACAGGTTTTGTAGATAAAGGTGAGTGTTAGAACCCCAAAAAGTTTCTCCAAACGAATCACTGAGTAATCTAGTGATTAATATATCGACTCTTTGCCTTTGAGGGTAGCATATCTCGTTAGTCATAGAATTTGTGACGTTTCATACTAATCCAAAGTCACACCTGAGATTTTAATAGTGGAATTGCCACAACATGTAGTTAGTATATGTTTACGCAGCAGAATTTATAATTTAGTTCAGTGTAGTTTAGTTATTCAGTTGATTTAGTTTAGTTTAGTTTAGATGTAAACCTGAAATCTCTGCCTGTAAGTTCATAGTGTACTATTACGTGTTATATTACTGCGAAATCTGCAAAATAGGTTTATTAAAAGAATAATTCTCTTTTCCAGTTTCTTTACATATCCATCGTGATATATCTGCCGGCGCTCGCCTTCAGCCAAGGTAAGTAAAGCTGGGGAACTTTATCGACATTCCAGAATTTCCTGTATGCGTTCATGGCCAGAATAATCAGTAGACCTAGTGAAAGTGGTAGAGGTCGCTGATGGTTATAATAATCAAGAATAAAGGCCACCAAAAACCATCGAAGTACTACGGCCAATGGTTGGAATCACCAGATAAATAAAGTGGTAAATAAATTACTTTGATGGTTTTTGGTGGCCTGTATTCTTGATTAAAAATTAACTTAGGTTTTCTCTATACCCAGTTATTTCTTGAGCGTGTTAGATGGCTGGGACTTACCGATTTGGAGGAATTTACATACCATTTACTGAATGAAATTTATAAAATCCCCATCAGAAAAATCTTAATAGGTTATGAAAATGCCCCATTTCATAATTTTTGGCGTAATATAATTTTATATACAAGATGGAAAATTATCAAGTATTCCCTGTTAAGTGAATCCTTCGATTTAAGAAAAATTTAAACGCTAAAAATCATATAATACCAAGAACAGATGATACTGTAGGAAGGAAACCATCCCAGCTAAAAATTTGATTGCAATCTAGAGCAATGAAATCTTTTTTCCCATTCATTTGCGTACATCGTTGTAAGATATAATATGATTTTAGAGCGGTTATCTCCAAGGATTCTTGGGATTGCAGGATATGAATGTCACAAATATAAATGAATACCCTGATTTCTAACTATGAATACCCGAAAATCTAAAAATGTTACCACAAAACTGAATTTTAACATGGTCACCCTATACTTTTACGGAAGTAAAAACGTTTTCATGCATCACCGTAGTTACTGGAGTCAACGTACACCACATCACACCGGCAGTCTGTCTAGTCTGCATATTCTACACCAGTTTGGTAAGTACCTGGCAATTGCTACTATCCATGCGTACTTGTTTATACTTGTGCTGAAAATGTAACGAAGTGAAGCTTCAGAAAGGATTTCAATATTGAAGCTTTCTTAACTTCCTGTACGATTAGGGAGGTCTCAAGGCTGTGGTGTGGGCAGATGCTCTTCAGACTATAATGATGTTCGGCGGAATGTTGGTGGTCATTTTCATCGGAACAGTTTCTGTGGGAGGAGTGACTGAAGTGTGGGAGAGAAACGAGAAAGGTGGACGACTCGAATTTTTCAAGTTGGTACTCAAAGCATTTTTTGAAAATTAATTTATATTTATTCTTCCATCCTTGGGGTTCTCATTGTATTCATAATAAATTCGACGGAGCGGCGATTCACTTTGTAGTATTCCATGATAGGTGTTGAAAAATTAACCACTTTTCAGAGAGAAACTGGTAAATCTAATCTAAAATTACTTTGCAAAATACTACATAAACTCACTACTTCAGACACACGACATGTTTCGACGCATAAGCGTCATTTTCGAGTGTGGATAGGAAGCGCCAGAGTAGGGAGGAGAAAGGGAGAACCTTTTGTTCGTTCGTCGAAACATGTCGTGTGTCTGAAGTAGTGAGTTTATGTAGTGTTTTGCAAAGTAATTTTAGATTAAATTTTCCAGTTTCTCTCTGAAAAGTGGTTATTGTTTCAACACCCCCATTGTATTACATTACACATTACAGTGGCTACATGAGCCCCATGACGTTTACCCTATGTCCCCTATCCATTATAACATTGTAAATGCTGAAGCTCACCATAAAGAGTTTACCAGAGCCGCGCCCTGCGTACATAATTTTCCGCCCCTTAAAATTAAATACCAAAACCATACATTTCCCGACTGATAGATTAAAATTATTTTTCAAGCCTTTGAAAAACCCGCGTTTTATGACTTCGTTCCCTAGCTAACATTGGTCCCAAAATATCAGTAACAATTAATTATGCATATTCCGTATGCCCATATTGTGAATGCTTATTATGAGTTAATAGTTCACTTTGCTATTGAGTATCATTATCTTACAGTATCCGGAAGTGTCAGTAAAACACGAAAAGCTATTTGCAAATTAGGAATGACTCCAATCAAATCTCAAGTAAATATATATAATAATATAAACCTGAAGATGATTTACTCTTGGTATTAGAAAATCTTTTATTGATTCCAATTTTTCGATTAAATTCACTGCACAAATATTCCTTTCTCGTCTTGAGTTATCTTTAATTCTTTCCTGCAAATATTTGCAAATCTTTAATTTCACATTATAATCTTTCCTTGATAATTCGTGTGTACCACACAGAAAACAGCAAATAGTGTTGTTATAATGATAATAATAACGCTTCAGTTGCCGCCCTTTAGATGCTGCTGCTCAGGTGCGATGTGCCCATAAAACTCTGGTTTTTACTATCAGAAACAGGCGTACCTGACAGAAAATGCCGATATGGGGTAGCACTGAGTTGCTGCAGTAACTAACTGAAATACTTCAATGTCTTGACTTTCATACTCTCCTGCTACTTAATTTACCCCTTGGACTAGCTTTCATAACCCTTTGAATACTGGTACCCCAAGTTGGAAACCCCCCTTTCACACGCCACTGTCGGATTGCGGGGTATAAATCTAAATCTCTAAATCCAAAATCTAAAACACTTATTCTGTGGCTTCACAAGGTTATCTTTAATTTTCACCACATCGACAATGAATGTCTTTCAATGGAACTAACAGTATAGATATGTAGTGAAATCGTAGTATGCGTTTAATGAGATACCTTTACCGTGTTACTCTAATGTGCCTTTCTTGTAAGGACCATTTGGTGTCTTGTATAAGAGCTCACAATCTAATAAGTACGAATAAATATCAAAAACATTCTAAATAAATTGTATAAAATGTGTTCCTACTGTTCTGTCATAATGATTCATTTTGAAGCGGTTCAGTGTCATCCGACTCATTTAATTTTGACTATGGCTAATTACAGCTTGGATCCGGACCCAACCATCCGTCACACTTTCTGGAATACAGCAATAGCCTCCATTTTTGCCTGGACCACGCATTTCTCCGTGAACCAAGCAATGGTTCAAAGGTTCCTCGCTATGCCTACCATCAGGAAAGCGAATATGTAAGTTGGATGAGTCGAATAACCTCAGAAAATGCTTATCACAATTTATCTTTTACTTGTTCTGGCAAAATTTCCGCTCAAAATGTTCCCAGTAAGAGAGTAACTTTTTTACCCACCAATACTGGTACTACTTACTAATAGTAAGTAGTACTAGTATTGTAAGTAATACTAATACTAAATTAATACCATAGTACTAGTATTAGTATTAATACCATAGTACTATGGTATTACTTGTTTCCGGGTCCAAAAATTGCCTAAACTGTTCGCTCCTTTCATGGTCCCTTTTTGTCTTTACCTTTTTTAAGTCTTCTCCCGGCCACTCCACCATGGTTACTTTCTCCAGTAGTCTTTTTTCGTTACTTCTTTCCCATACAATTATTCTACTTAAGTTTTACTTCCATGAGATCCAAAAAGAGTCCAGTTACTGGATGCTCTTCTATCTTACAATTTGTGACCACTTACTTACCGTTTTAACTACATACACAATCCAAAAATGGTTTTCAGTGACCTCTATCTTATGAGCCCTCCACGTCAATTCTAATTGCTTTGTTAACGTTTCTATTAATAATGCTTCTGTTACTAAGAATCCCAGTCGTATATAATTACTCGGAAACTCAGTTGGTAAGCACGGAATTTGGTTTTATCATTTCAGCATATCTCTCAATTCTAGTCAATTCTAGCGTTAGAGTTTAACTCAGGTACAAAACCAAGCATTCAAGGACCCAAATAGCAATTTAATCATAAGTAGTGTTGTCTGAATACCCTATTTCATGGTACTCTCTCACTGTCTATTCCCGTTTCCTTGAAAATGTCCATTGTGTTTACGCAATATCCCGTTTCACGTAGGAACAATCACTGAGCTATGGTAGCATCTCACTACGTGCCGACATTGTATTTAAGGGTCTTTGGACACTTACACAGCTTAGAATTAAACGATTCAGTTTTCCCTTTCTCGCTTTGAAGTCATTAACTACGAAGCAAGCAATTTGTGGCAAATTAAGTGCAAACATAAGCTTAAACTGTATTAAGTCGCAAACTTTTGATGATGGAGTAACCAAAATGTAACATTTCAAATTTCAGCACAAATGTTGATGCTTTTAGGTACTTTAAATTTCAGACCCGGGATATCCCGGTTTTGTCTTTTACTGCAATGGTATATGCAATATCACCCGTATATCCAAACGGAAACCTGACAGTGTTAATCACAAGTTTGGTCATAATCATTGATTACGACCAAATCTTGCGATTTCCCTTCATTTGATTCACTAAAATCACGCTATCTTCAAGGTGTGCGTTTGTTTTGACTGAAATAGTACTTAAGATTATCCAGAGATAGTTGCGACTAACCCACACTTGGAGAAAAAGGTTCACTCTCACCGATCGGTGACTTTTTTAACGAATAAATTGTTCGACTGTAAAATTTGTATGACAGAATGGAAAAGAATTAATTGATCGTCTCATCTTATTTATGCATGTAAAATATTGATTTTACCCCGGTGTAGGGTTGCCAACTCCCGAAGAGTTGATTCCGGGAGATTTCCATTCCAAGAGTATTTAACTCCAGAAGTTTCCGGGAGACTATTCAAAGCATTACTTCAACAACCGTTGGATATTTTTTGTTTACAATTGAACTACCTCTATCCAGAGATGTTATTTTGGATGATTTAACAAGATTTTGCAACAGAACTATAGAAATTAACCGATAGCGTCATTATCCAACGAAAACTACGAATTTTTTCCAAATATCTCGAGATGAAGATGAAACAATTTAGGTTTCACAGATGGACAGTTGACGTTAAACTATAAATGAAAACAAGTCTTTGAAAGATGCGAAACCCGGTGAATTAGAATACGAACTGTGAGACATATTGTTTATTAAAATCGGAATAAAAGCTCCTTAATCCGAAAGTTAGGAAATTAAAAAAAAATTTGTCTCGTTCCAGGAGTCTCCCAGTGAATCCGAGAACGTTGGTAACTCTAGCCCGAAACCATAGTAGCTTAAGTTAATCTTCCCACTTTTTAAAAAGACGCTATTAAAGTTTTCACGAATGCTTCTTATTTTGCTACTAATACCTCTTTAATTTCAATCGTTCTCTACAGAGTAGCTTTCATATTCGCCATCGGAGTTTTCACCATAACTTCCATCAGCTTATACGCCGGTCTTCTCATCTACGCATCGTATCATGATTGCGATCTAATCTCGTCAAAAGTATGTATACTAACCCATTATCCTATCTACTAAATGATAATATTTTGCGTAATTTTACACTTTTTTCCTTATAACATTTCAGTCTGATCCTTTGTGATATTTTATTTTACTCTTACTTTAGTAGAAAATGTATCCGATAATGAATATTTTAGTCATACTAGTACAGGGGTTGCGAGTCCGTAGCACTTGTGCGAAATAAATCATTTGGATCTGGAAAACTCTAGCATTTTTACGTATTTTCACTTAAAAATTAAATGTTAAAGTAATCAATTGCGAATTCTGCCAATTAAAAACGACTTTCGCCGATAACAGCATCTTAAGCCCGCCATTGGTGTAATAAAATTGGTAACTTCACCATCTCACACTATGGTTTGGCTCTATTTTGGCACTTAGTCCTTCAGTTCATCAAATGTGGCAATCTTCCGACAAAAAGTTCGCAATCTCTGCACTAGAAAATATTTAAGCTCGTTTTTGTACGTAATTTTAAGTTTAAAGCTTGGGAAATGTATTCTAAGCTCGATGCTTCATCCAGATTATGTAGATTCTCAATCCCTTGCTCACAAACTATTTTCTTCTGTCAAGTCAAAGAAAACTAACACTCCCAGTGAATCCGAGAGCGTTGGTAACCCTAGCCCGAAACCATAGTAGCTTAAGTCCGATCTCTATGGTAATTCCAAAAATTTTTGTAATTTTTAACATTCCTCCTTGTTGTTCTATTGTATTATTTCCAACATATGTCGCAGGTTTCTCAGACACTCATTCTGTTTGTGGGTATTTTCGTACGATGGAAACATTATCTCATGATCTAAAAAAATTCGCGCAATCCTTCGTTATTTCCTGTGCCTTTTACCTTCTCAAGCCAAATTTCCAGGTTTTAATCGCAATGTTTTCGTAAATTTTTTTCAATTTCCTTAACATTGGAATACAAAATAAATGGAATATGAATGAGGCAAAGTATAACGTCAAGCTTCTTAGTCTCAGTTTCATTCTTGAAGCCTTTCATATTGTAAATCTCAACTATTCCATGTCTGGAGATCTAAAAGGAATATTCCTGTGAGAATACTATTGTTCTGTGATAAACGAAAAAGCTAATATTGGGAAAGAACAGCTAAGATCACGCCCAGAAAATATGTCATATAATTAAAATATTACAAACATGAAAACATGACTTCTTTCTGGTACCACTAGGTTCTGAAGATATCATATAGTTCACCGATAATCAATTTCGTAAAATCAAATAAATTATTCTAATTATTCTCGGATAGCTAAGTTGGTAACTTAAGCTTCACCTTAAGTGAAAGCGGTCCCGAGTTATATTCCCGGAGGTGGCCCACTCTATCGATCTCCTTACATATGAGAGTTGGTAAAAAATAATGTCTCACATTTTTTTCCAGTCAAAACTAATGCTAGAAATTCAAAATTGTAGGTTCAAAATTTTCAACGTTTCCCGCACGTACACGTATGTGCATAGTTTCAGTTTTCTTCTGCTGATAGCATAGCTGCAGGAAGCTTTCAAAGTGGAATCTCACCATGATAAGCGTTACAGACAATGTGCTGTAATTGAATTTCTATGCGTAGAGAAAGCAACGGTAGGGAATATTCATAAACAATTGTGCAAAATCTTTGAAATATCTGCAGTCAGTAGTAGTGCAGCTGGTTGCTGGATATGGAGGATGAGTGAATCAGAGGGCAGTTGAAAGTGAAAACCTGGCTCCATAACCAGAGCGGGGACTGGTACCGACATGGCATACATGCCCTAGTAAATCGTTGGAGGAAGGCAATAAAAAATAAAGGAGATTATGTAGAAAAATGGATTGATCGGATAAAACGTCATTCTTTTATCTGCATAACTTTCACTTTTGTAAAATAAATTGTTTATGAGGAAAAAAATGTGGGGCATTACATTCTGACCAACCCTCGTATTTGTCCTCTGCCTATCGTGGTCTTAGATGGCCGAAATAAAGGATCTTATGATTACAAGTTACATTTAATTATGCTTCCAATAACCTTGTAAACACATTTATTATCAAAAGGTTGTAAAAGCTTCAGATCAGTTACTTCCTTACTTTGTGATGGACGTTGCATCATCAATACCAGGACTTCCAGGGCTGTTCATGGCTGGTGTATTCAGCGCTGCATTAAGGTTCGTACTATACCGCAATGTGCAGAGGAACGATGATCGGATTCGTGATCAGGTCATCGAATTTTATGTATAAGGTATTTTTTCTTTCATTTGGTACCTCACACCAAAATTTTGTCAATTGTAAAATTATCGTTGATAAAAGATAGGTTTTAAAATAAATATAAATGCCTTGTCCTAAATTCTCCACCTTTTCACGTTACTAGATCAGCCAATGGTGACTAGAGATGTAAAAGAAATCAGTTACACAATATGGCTCAGAGAGCCACAAAAAGTTGACTGTATCCCAAAATTTGGTGAAACTCCATGTCTAAGAAACTTTTAAAAAATTAATACGACATAGTTAGGTAAATTAACCCGTAGACATTATATCGTATTAATATCTTTCAAAGCCACAACGAATCATTCCTTACAATGATAAACCTTGAAGATGATGATGAAAGAAAATGGAAAGTATGCCTGTCATTCATCACGCCTTCAGAAATTAGGCTGTAAAGTCGAATATACCGTAATTCAAACAACTGGCTGCCCGTACG
Source organism: Ladona fulva (assembly GCA_000376725.2). Lineage (NCBI taxonomy): Eukaryota > Metazoa > Arthropoda > Insecta > Odonata > Libellulidae > Ladona > Ladona fulva. The sequence goes on from KZ308411.1 coordinate 746,641, forward strand.
TAACTTTTAGCAGTTGGCGTAATAATCTCAGGAAATGGTTAATCAACTAGTATATGCTTTTCCTCGTTATAGCTCAATGTCAACTGGGCTGAATTCCATGGCCGGGGTTATGTACGAAGATTTCATACGTCCGAACCTAAAAGTCAAGTTCTCTGAAGAAAGGGCTTCGTGCATAATGAAAGTGATCTGTATAATCATCGGCGTTTTATGCGTTTGCATGGTATTCGTTGTGGAACGTCTGGGAGCTGTGGTCCAGGTAAGGTAAAAACAATTTCAGCGCTTATCGTGACGGAAGTTGAAAATATTCACATCTAACAATTCAAAATAAAGAAACAAATGATAATACTCGTAAGTCAAGGCTTCTACCGGAGTAAAAATTCATGAGGTATGCAGCATGTTGGTAAAAACTGAAGGCATGACAGCCTCTTATTCTTTTTTCACCATAAAATGACGTTTACTCAATTAGCCGGTGAATTAATGCGCGGCGATTTGGTCTTGGGGTGACTTGGTCCCACGCCTATTAGGTCCGCGACGTTTTGGTCCGCTACGATTTGCGGCGATTTGGTCTTGGGGTGACTTGGTCCCACGCCTATTAGGTCCGCGACGTTTTGGTCCGCTACAATTTGGTTTTACGACGATTTTGTAATTACCTGCGATAAATTGGTAGTTGGGCAAGGCTGAGATTTGTCAATATTAATTGTTATTGTTGCTATTGTATAGAATATAGCTAATTTGCTAGTATTTAACCTTTTGTTAAACTTAGAAGTTATAATTAGAAGTATGCACTACTGGAATCGGAGCGTGCAATAGGTTAGTCATCTGTATCAAGTTCTCCTCATCGATAATTATCCCTGAAACACCACTCATTTATCTTTGGGTGCATATTCTCTACGTATAAAAGACTTGAAACCAAACATAACCAATACTTTTGCCATATTTTTACGTCCAGAGAACAGTTTTTCTCCCCTAGTGAACGCTGCAATTCCAGTACTGTATACTTCTAATTTTTGTTTGGCAAAAGGTTAGATACTAAATAATTAACTGCATTCTATACAGCAATAACAATTAATTATGACAAATCTCAGCCTTGCCCAGCAACTAGTTTATCGCGTGTAGTTACTCCCTTGCACTTGTTTCCTTCCTGAACCCCCCCCCTTTTGTATTTGCTTGATGTTAATTTGTTACTTTGATGCTTTTCCGACAATGTTCTTACTTTGTATTATGATATTTTTCCTTTTACCTCCCCTTGCTCTGTTCCTTTCATTGCCCTTCCATCCCCCCCTTCCCCTTCCTTGCTTCCTCCCCTTCTTTTCTCATTGGTTAAGGTATTTTTGATTTTTGTATATATATTTCTGTGTAGCAACGCTACGAAACCTAGGTCGTATTTATATTTCTCTGTGGTCTAGTAAAAATAGTTTATACTCTCTATGGAGTGTTTTGATTCTCTAGTTACTATATCATCGTAGGAAGAAATCACCGCAGAAGAGAGCGTCGTGGACCAAATAGGCGTGAGACCAAGTCATTCCAGAACCAAATCACTCCAAGCCAAATACCCGCTAACCAAATCACCGGGTGCCCTCAATGAGGGATCCTAATTAACGTTCTTCAAGTTAGGAAGTTTCATTTTCACCATTTTTGTGTCATGTAGTGATAATGCAAAAAAATTTGATTTGATTTACCTAAAGATGATTGGCAGTTTGGAAGGTATCACTTGCGGTCCTACCTTGGCCATCTTCGTCTTGGGAATGTTCTTTCCATGGGCCAACACGACGGTAACTTTGACGAAAGAATGGCACTTATTGGAGTTTTCAGTCAACATGATCTTGTTGCTCTTTTGCTAACGCGAAGGATGAATTTTTTAGGGAACTCTTGCTGGTGGAATTACCGCTTTGGTCGTCATGGGATATATCTCATTAGGGACGCAGACAGCTATTGCCAGTGGTAAAATAACATTCGAGAGAAAACCAGTTACACTTGAAGGATGCACGTTCCTACCTGAAAGTCTCGTGCAGTCGATAGTAAACGGAAGGTAATATTTCCTAAATTACCCCAATTCTTTAATTAGAAATCAATTTTTTCTGTTCGCTCAGTCTTGAAACAATGGCATTCATCTTTTCACGCGATTTAACCAGAAACTTCTCGAACGTCACTAAATATTGAATTTGTAGCTTTAACTATTGAAAATCAATGTCATACTTTGTACACACTATTGCCGACGATAACTCATTATTTCTCAAACAACCCAAAAAAACAAATTCAAGCTGTGGTAAGTGTTGAGGATTGCATCAAATCAATCAATTTATGCGATTCAAAAGGATCGTAAAGATTCAGACTTTTATAGACTACAATCTTATGTTAGTGATAAAATTCGAAAATTAATTTCAAACAATCAGTATAAAAATCTTCAGGAATTTCTATATAAATACTACTATTTATACTACTATATAATACTTCTATAATTTCTATATTTCATACTGATTTTCACATAATGATTATCATTCGTCTTTGCAACAAGTGATGTCAACTGCCCGAAAACAGAAGAAACATGTTTACATCATTTCAACTAAATTACTTCAAATCCCATACACTACAACTACGGCATTATCTTTCGTGTTAAGCATACTTTTTCCTTTGTTTATTTTTGATACTCCTCCGATGAGACAACTTTCGCTTCAAACACATTCATACTCTTTTCTTCTGTTCCCTATTAATCGTTAACATAAGTATATAGAATCGATGGATGCAGTCCTAAAAAAGTGGACCTCCATAAAAGTAAAGACAAAAATCAGGACACCGTTATTTCAGTCTTCCCCAAGCTGTGTATCGTCTGATTGAAAGATTGTTCCTCTTTGTGTAGAGGCGAGTTTTCGCTCTTGACGAGTTCACCGTCAAATGAATGCATTGGAAAGGAGTTAGGGTGGCTGATGAACCAATAGACCGATGAAATAGAACCATAAGCTTCACTATGTCCACCCCCAATAGGCTTAAGACCTCCCGTTCCGCGAAGACAAGAGACAAGCTTTCGATGGTCTGCACAGGTCTTTTCTTCGGCATCTCATTCGTCACTTTCAATCACCATTTTCTTGGCCTTCCTCTCTATTAAGTATCATGATATAAATATAATGTTATGAATAAAAAATGTAATAATATCGTTAAAGTAATCAAATTATTGTCATAAACTTTCTTCGTAGCCTCCCATCTGAGGCATCACCCGTTACCGAGGCATACCCAGTGGACGACGAGCCCTGGCCCATATTTCGCATCTCGTACACTCTGTATGTTTTGATGGGCCTGGTTATATCCTTATCCGTTGCACTGGTTGTCTCATTTCTCACCGGGCCGTCGAAACCTGAAGATCTGCACATCGACCTTCTGTCTCCAGCCATCCGACGCTTCTTTGCCCACCGCTGCAAGGGAGGAGAGTGGCGGAACAAGAGGAGGTCTCTAGAAAACGCGGATGTAATTAAAGAAAAAGACGAAATACACGACCTACTAAAAAAGTGTAAGTAGCACATGCAAGGTTTAATTTATCACGCGTTTCATACGCATAGTGAAGTACTAAACAACAAAAAAAGTAGATCCATTTAGATACTACCGATCGAATCAAGGATTTTCAAGGTACATCATATCCGGAGTGAAGTATGTTGCTGGATTAAGGATGTTGACAAGGTGAAATATCTTAGAGTCTCTCTGACGATTAATTTAACACGGATTTACCTACCTACATTCGTAACATCTCTGGAAGATGTTTTAAACTGAGGCTGAATTTACTTAATGCTACGTTCTCGGATGATGAAGCCGATATAATGCGTCCACCCTGATATGTAGACCTATCACATCGTATAAGCCAAAATAGGAATTTCATCTTGCCTCTTCAAACATTTTCGGACCTTACGCAGCAGTAAAGTGTAGAGAAAGGCATGCTGTATTCATTCCCATACGTCGAAGGTCGTTCGTACGATACCTTATAGAAGGACAAGTAGACAAGGCCGGCCATCTACCTAAGGGGATCTGCGTGCAAATGTCTATTTGTCCCTTTTTCTGTAGTAGTATTTCCAAAATTGCTTTCCTGCCTGAGGATATTTCACACTTACAATCCTCAGCTGGAATCGAACCCGGATCCTCTTTCACCAAAAGTATACACGCTTCCCACTTGGTTAGCAGGGAGCTACCTCTTCTCTGCTTATTCCGACCACATAATAGGTAATTTTTAATGTATAAAGAAAAAGGTTGAATGTATCAAAATTTCTTACAGATGTATTGTTTGTCATCTGTAAAATAAAAAGATACCCTCATAACTTGGAAATCTCTCAAACTTGAGGTTCATATACTAGTTAACTAACTACAGAATGCTAACTGTGGAACTCTCTCATGGCCGACCCTGCATGTTATATAAAAACATTCAGAGTAAACAGCGGTTTGATGAAGTTGTATTTATTCATGTGATAAATCTTGAAGAAGTACGCACCACAGAATTTGAAATATGAAACTTCTGAAAATTCTTGAAAGTTGGCACATACATTTGAGATTTGATAATTATGAGATTAAAGTGCAATAGAGCCTGGTTATTAGAAGCTCAGTTTCAATACGACATTTACAAGGAATTTAGATTAAATTTCTCATTGCAGATTAACTGTACGTTAGATTGTATCACTCTTACAAACTGTTACCACTGACAGAGAAACGTTGTTCTTACACGGTTTAAGTCTATTACGCACTCCAATACTGCATAAACCTCATATCTTCAACAAGGCAAGATGATATTGAGATAAAAGTTTTCATTCATCACTCTCCTGAGCTGAAGTAACTGAGCAACCAAATCAATTGATGAATCAGGTGATATTATTAAAGATAGAATTAGTAAATGTTCACCATAGAATGCAAAAATTTTCAGTAAGAGAAGTTTATGTAAGGTGATTGAGTTGACTACACTAATCTGAACCATACATATGTGCAACTGATTGATAGAAAGTTTCGAATATTTTTTTAATATTTAGCCATAGCTAATGGAGCATGTTTTATTTTTTGCAGAGAATAAAATCCATAGAAAATCAAACTTTTCTAAGTGATGATTCTTTTGAACTGCTTATTTCAAAGACGAAGAAAAGGATACATTACAAATGTAACAAGGGTTTCTTCCTGTGTTTATTAGTATTCAATAAAGTGATGCCTTTGGTAAGATTAGAGATGAAATGATGGCATGAAGCTGAGTATTAAATATACATCACTCTACGTCAGCTATTGCCGGAACCGTGTTGGCAACTTTTAGAGCCTTGTACAGTGCAATTTTGATGCCTCATGACAATTAAAATAACAAAAGTTTTTAACCGAAGAAGTCGGCTGGTGTTTCAAACTGTGCCTTTTTTCATTCATCCTCATTTCCTTCATTTTTGAAGGAAAAATAAAGATATTTTGTCATAAATTCTATATAAAGCATTTTATATTAAAACTTAACCTCCTCTTTTGATAAATTATTGAATTCAGGTATACCACACTTTATGAATCAATATCTTGAATAAACCTTAGATTCACAAATTAGTCTCGAGAAATATACAAAGGATTATTTTTACTGGGAATTGCATACATTTAAAACCAAAACCATGGAAATGAGCAATGCTAAACATGGAAATTGAATGGAATAATGTGGCAATGATGCACAAGCGTGATTAACAACATCCTGATAAAACATAAAAAGAAACTTCAAACAACACAAAACTTAAAAATCATCTCATGAGAAAGAACATGATTTCATAAAACTACCATTTGCATATGGAATGCACTATAAACTGAATAATATCTTTTGAAATTTGACCTTATCCAGTGTTTGTTTAGCAAAGTTTGATTTGCTTATTTGATTGGGATTAAAATTAATTATATGTTCTTCTAACCTATTTCTTCTGTAGCATATATACTTTGTTTCATCTTTGACTTGAAATGTTAGAGATGCCTGATTCGGTATTGAGAGGGTGAGATGTTTCAGATTTTAAAGTTTTGCTGCCAGTGATTAATATTAAAAGCATACAGCCACAAAATGATCATAAGAAATTTACAATTTAAGAAAATTGAAGGAGGAACATTCCAAATCTGACTCATGCAAAAACCACTTCATTCACAAGAACAAGAAGAACATTGTGAATAGTGACAGGGGACCAATACAATAATTTCCCTAATTTTCACTCATTGATGTCACACCAAACAGAAGGTACGAATACTATCTCCCACCAACTTTACGTTCAGTTCTCTTCATCCTCTGAAGATGAATACTGACATTGGAACACATATTGGGGCAATCTCATGACATCAATCTCCAGACATTCCCAGCCTCCTACCGGTTTCTGAGAATAGGCAACTCTTGAAAGGGTCATGTGGCTACCTGTAGCAACAACTCAAGTAGTTTTTTAACCCACAACATTCAACACTGCCATGTTTGTACATATTCCTTTATTCTTTCATAAGCTTCTGCTTCATTTTTTGGAATGAATTAATTGATAAAGTGATGTGAGGCTATAATATGTAAAAATTAAATGTGAAATAGATAAAAGTATGAACAGTATCTTTGAAATTATGTTTATTGAATTTCTATGGGTCTGAAGAAAGAAGTAAGATAACTTAACTGCACCAATGAGGAACCAAATGCTAGAGGCTCTTCCACATCTAATTGAATGAATTACAATGAACACATGAAAAATACAAGCTTAGCTTGTATTATTCTGTCTATATGCTTCTACCTAATCTAAAATCATCTCTAGATCTTCTGTAATTTTGAATTTTGTTCTTACAAGGTTCTTGTTATTTCAGCTACCTGGAAAATGGTAGACTTGTGTTCTAGTACAGTGACCTACCAATTATCCATGGGCAGATTATCCACACATGATTTGTTACTCTTTATCAACATTATCTGTAGCCTCTTCAAAAGCTTCAAGCACAAGGAACACATTAGTACTTATGTATTCTAATACAAGGAATACTTATGTAGGGAATTTACTATGGAGCAGTGGAAATGGAACTACAATGAAATTATTACAACTAAAAAGATTTGCAGTCAGGTAAATGAAACTCTTTGTGAGATCATGAAACAATCAAAAATAATGGGCAATGTGTGTAAATAATAATAAGTCATTCATTTACATAAAATTACAAAAATTATAACAAATAAAAGTAGAAGTTTGTTTTATCCATGCTTTCTAAAAATAAAATTTAACCTTTTTCCAAACAAGTTTTGAGTCAGTTTTGGAAATAGTCAATAATATTCTTCTTCTATCTTTTACTATCAGTGAATTGTTGAATGCATCTCCATTGCCTCATCTAAAGAGCTAAGGAATTCATTGAAAATAAATAATGTAATCTGAAACTTTTGTTAGATCTTTCTACATAAACCAGCTGTTATACTCATACCTAGTAGACAGGTCAGTCAATCCATCAACTGGTTAATGCAGAGTCCTCTAAAAGGAATTATACAATGTTTTGATAAAAAGTTGATTCTTCCATTACTTTTTCTTCTTTAATATTTCAAAATGTTCAAAGTTGAAACATTTTGTAGACCTCTTTGGTGGAGAAGCATTTCTATATTTCATTCATTACTCAGCTTCTAAATAAAACAAGGAAAGATAGCAGTCTAAGAATTCTCTTTCTTATAATTCTGCTCCTTGATGTTTGGGACCTTGTTTTCCCTTTTTATCTGGTATAAAATTCTATGTATGAAATTCTATTACTTTTTTAGATTTTGAAAAATTAGATAGATTTGTAATACAAAAGGTACTGTTTTCCGTCTCATTGAATCCAATACAATTTTGCACTTTTAATGTAATAAATGACAAAGTTTTTCAATTGGATATAATCCTGTTCTACTTGCTGATATGCATCTTCCATCATAGGTTCATCTCTTAGTTTGGATGCTATGGGTGTGGTTTATCAGAAGCAGAGTCAAATATCTCATCAAGACCTCTGTGGAGTCAGAGCTAAAATCAGATTCAGAGGTCACAGAATCAAATTAGGGAAATATAAAATTTGCTGAATACGATTTTAAATTGCAATGTAAGAAGAAACGATTTTGCATTTTTAAGACAAAATTACAAACTAATAGTCAAAATTTAAAATTGGTAAATTATATTTTACTAACAATAACTTGGATTCTTTATCGCCATCCAATCTTTTCTTAGTTGGTTATAAATTATGCCAATCTCACTGAATAGTTATTTGCTAAGGGTGATCCCTGGTGGAGGCAATAAAAATTGGCTTAAATATCTCGAATTTGGTATTTAATTTCCACCGCACTGATGGATCTTCTTTCCACTTGAGATGCTTTTCTTTATTGTATTCATTTGAAAGCTCTTTCCAAAGAATGAATTTATTACCCAAAGTCGTAGGATTGTTCTCCTCTTTATTATTGACTATGAGAATATTAGACAGACAAGATTGGATGCTGACTGACCTATTTTGATTTTGAGACAGAACTAGCTTTGTTAAAAAAATTCAGTTTATAATGTGGGTCTAAATATAATGCAAGTGCAAATAAATTGTTTGTGTGTGGTAAAAAGTATCTTTATCTGTGCACATCTGTCTTTCATAATTCCTCTCTCTTTTACTCTGTAATTGTGTAATGTGTAAATCAGTAGCTCTCATGATGGTCCTTTAACGATTAAGATGAATGTGAAATATTGATGGGATTGATTATGGAATATGAATATGTTATAATGTATTCTTACTCACTATATGTAGCACTATAGTGCTTCACAAAGAGCTTTATTGTAAGTTAGTAGTTTTATGTGCTGAACTTTCATATGATATAGTAAGTGTTTATATTTACACTTAACCATGATGATTGAGCATATCAGTAAAAGAGGCGAGAGGATGACAGCTGTTTCTCTATATTTCTTTTAATTGGAAAAAGAACTGTTTAGACAAGCAGCATAGAATCTGCTGGTAACTTCCACTTCTATAATTTAAATCCATTAAAAAATCCCTCTTTATGTAATAATATTGAACAAATCCAAATTCTTTAAATTTATGGTGCTATGCATAAAATACAAAACAACTGTTGCAACTTGTCACAACTCGCACTAGATGACAGCTGGAGAGTATTCTTCTTTGTTTATTGGTGGTCCAATAAATTCTGCTAAAACTGTTGTCTTTTACATTGTCTTCGGAACTGCCTCCACCTCCTTCACAACATCCACTGATGAACCAAAACGATTTTGGATTTGTAATGGTATCAGAAATTTGGTATTTCAGTGTCAGAGAATAAAATAGATAATCACGCAATGAAGTTACATTATAACTTGAATTAACCTATTTTCCAATCGAACAGTAATTTGACATTTGGAATAGTATGCAATTAAGCATGAATTTGAATAGTGGCGCTTTTTTATCCCTAATTAAGCTGACGGCGATGTGTAATATTTTTCCTTTCTACATTCTGGCTTTCCCAGCCCTGATAAATAAAAAAATCAAAGCAAATCAAGGAAAATCAATTTATTTTCCATGTTTGATTAAGTAAAAGTTAAAATTTAGACATATCATAAATATCTGTTACGATACTGTAAACAGTATCTAGAAAATGAATAACGGAAGTTTTTCGTTTAATCTAAATCTTATTTCTTAAAATCTCATACCGAATATTGGATTTCATATTCCCGCAATATTATTATTATTTAAAAATTATATCAATCGAAGTAGTAGTTTCCAACCCTCCCCCGCTGCGCCACCCCTACCTGTTTTATGAGCATAAAAAGGTTTGCGGGAGCCGGACTCGTCCTCTCTTCTGTTGACTGCTGAAGGTTACGGTTCAACCTTGTTCGAAGAAGATTTGGAGCCGTACGAAGGACGTCGCCTGGTGTTCAAGACCTTATCGCAGACAGTTGGTCGCCCTTTCGTGAGTCTCATTAAAGATATTAGTTTTACTCTTTAATCTAGTTCGGATTGTGATTTAATACATTTTTGCGATGGTTCATCAGTTTTCAATATATTCAATTAGTTAAAGTGATATAAATGAATTAATCGCGTGGTGTTGATATCAATAAAAAAGTAACTCTGTTTAGGTGCATAGTCCGTAGGGATTTTATTTAAGGTATTCCATGCCGCCATCGATTGCAAGTTGGTTGCCCGAACGTTGCAGATTAATCTTGGTCTTTTTAAAAGGCAACCAGAGGTTAAACTGTTTCATTATGATTGCGACGTTCCTCTCGTGCCAGTCTAAATGTCCGTCTATTTTAAAATTTGATGCATTAGTTCCATACGATGTTCCGTACATGGCTTTGCGAATGAGCTGAGCAGTTTAATGGAACGTAGATTCGACCGTCTGATCCTTAGAGGAGACATTTTAGAATTCGCTTATTTTCACTAAAAAGGAAACTTTGTTAGGATTTTTTAAAGTTAAAGATTTTTTCAAGTTTCTTCTTCTTGGCTGCACATGTATTTTCACTACTACAATTACCTGAGTATGATTTCGGCATCAGCGGTACGTTTTAGCCTGTTATCTACTTTATTGTAGACTGTGAATTGGAATTCAATTAAGAATTGAGTTCGCATTTGAGCATAGGGCTTTCATAATTAACCATCAGACTTTATTTAAATAGATCTTTTTCCTAGTCTTAAATTCTCGCTGATTCAATGTAGTACTAAAAGGATGATGGTTCCGTGAGTTCAACCTGAAAGTAACCACATTTCCAACATAACGTGTAACGGAAAGCAACCATAGGCATTCATACAATCGTTTGCGGATCGCAGTGAACTCATGAGTCAAAAAAAAATAGGAGGGGATGGATTTCCTCGACTCCTACGATCTTTCAGCTTTTGGATAGCAGGTTATTATGAACCCATTGACTTCGAACCGTAGCAATGAAATGGAAATCGGAGGCGATTCCGTAATCAGAGCGTTCTTAAGACATTCACTTACGTAATGCTGGGATAACCCGATGATTCACGTAATTGGTGGCATTTGTTTCGTACAACATGCCTTCACGAATTACTGAATGGAACATGCATTTGACCTGCTAATCCACTGAAGGCTAATTTGATTTCACGTATTTTCAATAAATTGGAAACTTTGCTCGGATTTCAGTATGAAGATTAGTTTTTCACAGGCATTTTCTAATTTAATGCATCGACGTTTGATACTGGTTTAATTTAAGCATTAGCGGTACATTCAGCCTGTCATTTACCTCGTTGCAGATTGAGATTCAATTAAGTAAATGAATAGTTGAGCATTGTGCTTTCGGGAAAGTTAACTATCAAACTCAACTTATATCGGAATAGCTCTTTTTCCTAGTCTTAAATTCTCTCCAGTTACGGTACTTCATTACGGTTAGTACGTTGTACTTAGCGCATGATTTTCCGTGAGCCTACCCTGAGAGGTAGGCTACCCCATTAGCTAACTTTCAGCGAAGGATAACCTTCGTCATTACTCTTATTCGCGGGTACAGTGACTGAGTCAAAAGCATAGGCATGGATGAATTAATTTCCTGGACTCTTTGAGCTTACTTTGTGATAGCGGGTTTTATCAATTAATACCGGGAAGTTGTGAACGCATTGACTTTGCACCGTTGCAATGTGAAGTTCGTAGATTCGGAACTTAAGACACACGCTAACATAAGGGTGAAATAGATCAGAGGAGTATCCTAATTGTTCCCATTTTGCTCAATCAGGCATTTCATTCAGTGACACGATGAATGTTACATTACTTTGGACTTCAATATTGTGCAGCACTTTTGTTTTGATAATGAAATCCTTGCAATGTAGTTTGAACGATATTTCTCCCTGAGGATGTCCATAGATGAACCATGTTAAATCATATTTAGAAACTTGTTCTTTATATGAGTGAATTTTCTTGATAACTTTTAATGGGTTTGTAATTTAGACGATAAAGCCTCCGTTGAATGTTATGCCGTGCAGCGATTCCCTCGCATACGTTGTCTGAAACCGGCTGTGGGGATTGTAACGTTTTATCACAGAAATATATATACCTTCGTGAAACCTTCGTTATTGCGATATCGGTGATGTTTCCATGCTTAGTCCTCGTGAAAATGTCATTGCTCGGGTTATTTCACTGTTTGATGTCGATATATTGGGATATTTAATATTATTATTTTGATTAAATTAGTTGATATCCATAAATTTACTCTTACCCGTTGAATTTTTATTAGTCATTCTGCCAAATTCTTTATCGATGTATGTATGCTGTTGGTTATAAGTTCAAGCAATTATTGCTAGAAGCTCTCAAACATGTTTTCACAACTGCTTCAAAATTTTCAATATCTATAAAAACGCCTCTTGTAATATCATTAAAAAATTAATTTTGGACTAAATTTGAACTTACCTTACTATTGTTTCAGTTGAAATTATCAGAAAAATTTTTCAATTCCAAGGGGAAAATGTAATTTTAATACTAGTTGAACCTTTTTACAAACGTGACTGCTTCATTTGTGCTGACACTAAGATAATTTTCCAGTTAAAAGTGAAAAAAAATTTAATTTTCACATTAGGCTTTTTTGCCAAATATTGTTTTCTGTAGAATCTCCAATATGTGACAATATCCTTTTTGTTGACATTCAGATATAATTTTCCAGTTAAAAGTGAAAAAAAATTTAATTTTCACATTATGATTTTTTGCCAAATATTGTTTTCTGTAGAATCTCCAATATGTGATTTTAATGGCTATAACTTCTACCACAGGTTAATCCAGTGAAATATGTATTTGGCTGGATTTCCTACATATGAAGGAATTGCTGCAAAGAAGACACCAGGAGTAGATTTTTGATGTGCTTTATTGAAAATATTTTGCAATGTACATTTTATTACAGAGAGCAATAAAGAAATGTCAGAAAGGACATTTTCAAGTTTCATTGTGAATATGTCCAACTCCTCACCCACCAAAAATTTTGGTACAGAAGGGGACGTCAAACCTGGGCCTATCTCGGAGCTCAAAAATTCAATTGTTTTTCCTGCAGCTGTGGCAGCTGCCATCTTTGTTTTCTGTACTTTTATTCCCAGTGATCTGTGTCTTTTCAATGGCTATGTTCAGAATAATTTTACTTTGAATTATTCTGAACATAGCCATTGAAAAGACATCACTGGGAATAAAAGTACAGAAAACAAAAAATTGATCTGAAAAATAAAATTATGAAAAACATGAGAAAACAGTATTATTTTTTTAACCAATTAAATGACCTTGGGGACTTAAAATAAAAAACAAAACTAAGAGAAAAGGCTATGAAAAAATTAAGGAAATTTTTCCGGAACCTTCTAGAATATACTAGAAGGATTTCTGAAAAGTTTCCAGAATGTTCTAGAAAAATACCATATATTTCTGGGAAATTCTTAACTGGATCTGAAATTTTTCATTGTTTACATTTTGGACTTAGAATAATTTTTCAAGCAATTTCTGGAAATTCTAGAATGTTCTAGAAACTTCACAATTTCTTTCAATAAACTTGGAATTAAAAATTAATCAAAACTAGAATGATCTAGAAACTTTACAATATCTTCCAGTACACATGCCACACAAATTAATCAAAATTTAACTTACAATTACCAGAAATCATGAAAATATCAAATAATACACTTGAAAATTATAATTCAAGAATAATTATATGAAGCAATTAAAAATGAGAACAAGTTAATTACCATGCAAAGTGAAGAAATACAATCAACATGAAAGAATGAGAAATGAAGAAAACAAACATGAGAAAATTGCTATCATAATGAAATATGGTTTGCCATTGGGTTGAGTACTTAAAAATTTCAAAGCCTAAAACAAATTGTTAAGAATGAAATAAATCAAACTGAATTTTAAATAAATTTCACTGTGAAACAAAAACAAAATTGTCAGGAATAACTAAAAGAGATGTTTCTCAAATAGGAACTCGAAAGGATGAACTGTATGGAACTTATAATGGAACTGTAGTATTCGTACTGCAAAAGGCACTCTATTCAATAAAAATTTCGAAAAAAGCTGAACTATGAAATAATAATGACCTGAAAACTTTGTGACCTGTAGTTTCAAAAATATCTTAAGGAAAATGCAGTAAAACCTCAAAATGAATGGAATTTCTATTTTATAGAATGTGCTAAATAAATTTTACTGTTCATAAGGATTGAAAAATTTAGCACATCATCCAAAAACTTACAAGAAAAGTTGTCCTACAAATCAGTTTGATAGAAAAATGAGAAAAGACATGATCTCTGAATCGAATACTTTGCGGATAACAAACTTCCTGTATTAGGAAGAATTAGACTATAAATTATCTTAAATTTATGAATTCAAGGAATTTATTAATATCTGAAGCACAGCCTATTTTCACAAAGTAATTACTCTGGAAAGGCAGCACATTTAACTAGAAACAACTAAAATCAGAACAGATTGCAGTCTTCCGAATCCGTTAACATTTGAACGTAAACCATTTTTGATTGTGATTTCAAGAACCTCTAGGATTGAAATTCAATACCAATCTTTGATTCTGAAATTAAGTGACATTTTCAGTGAATTATTCCAAAGGCAGACTCTAAGATGCTTTTAGGTATTCATCATTGGTCCTTATCAACATTCAATTTGCTTCCAGATCAGAGTTTCAATTTATAACCTTTCATATATTTTACAACTTATCCTTTATCTAATTAGTGAAGGATTAAATGGAACCCTTTTCATATTTTATTTACCAAACAATATGCACAAATACATAGGTGCGTTAAAATGTACATTCAAATTATTGGAGCTCTAAGGAGAGGAATCAAGAAATGAATTTGTCCGAATAAGCATAACTGGATTTTTTCATTTCTACAGTGTTCATAAAGTTGAGATTTTACTGTATTAATCAAATATTATTTATGAAAAAGGTACTGAAATTGGGAAGTTCCTTCTCTCTGATAAAAATACATTGAATATCATAAAAACCACGGCACATAGAAATACTGCAGTTTCCAAAGAACGAACCCCATTAAAATAAGATTTTCTAAAGCCATAAACATCCATCTCTAAACAATCAATCGCATAATCAATCCATCCATCACCGAAACATCCATCTCTAGATCAAAATGGTTCATGATTATAAGTAAATATTAGCTTCTTTTCATTCTAAAGAAAAAATAAATCCACTATATCTCTAGAAATTATACCTATTTAACATTTTCCGACAATGAGGAGAGAGTTAGTGATTCTTGATAGGAAATAACTCCCATATTTACTTTTGAGATTATGTTTAAATCATTCTATTTAAACTTTCTACTGAATTGAAACAATCCTTTAATTGCAAGTAATTGAAGTTGTGTGAGCAATCAAACATAAATAGTAATGAATACATTGAAATCCTGAATTAAATAATCTGATTGACTCAAGAAAATTATAACAATCAAATGATAACCCATTTCTACTGAGAATACCACATTTTTCCAAAATGAAGAAAATAAAATCTAATCTTTGGTGGGAAAAGGAAGTAAGTTAAACCTACAAAAAGATACTACAACATCACCTCTTTCCCTTAAAATAGTTCCTTCAATCTCAGCTATAAATTTTATATATAAATACATCAATAAGGAAAATTAAAAAGGTTACCTTGTTGTTATTATTTCTCTTAATGACAAAACCAGCTATTGCAATTGGAATACCACAATAAAAGTTGTAACTCTGTATGAAAGGAAAGTGGCATCTGAATAATATTACAGAATATCCATGATTTCTAACCAAGTTGAATTAATTAAGTTATTGAAATGCCAATGTAAAAATCTAATAGCAGTGCACTGTTTCTATAGCTAAGAACCTTGTTGTCATTGCAATTAAAGGCAATCTTACTTTTGTATGAAATGTTTCATGCTGCATTAAATGTTCACCAAAGAGAAATAAATTATTCTAAGCTTGATATATATCTGAACGTTACTCTGTAACTTCTACTTAAGAATTAAAAATGAGTAATTGATTTGCAAAGAATTCTTTGATTAGGAAAGGCAATCCTTCAACAACTGAAATATTTATAAATGTCCAGAGATTATGAAAAATATTCCACAAAAGAAATGAATTCATAACTAGATAAGTCTGAGCTTGTTTTTCAAATGGGAAAGCCAATACAACGATTAATCAANCATTTTACAATAATTAAAAATTTAAAATAAAAAATCTTTAAACCAATAAACAGGAAACTAAGATTTGGAGAATACAATTGCAAGATTTTCTAGGCAACTGAAGCTGATTTGCTAACCAAGAGAACTGCTCTGATTGGGGATTTTCATAAGAATTTTACTTTTATTAAGTTATTTTTAGGTTATGGAAAACCATTCTTTAGTAGCCTAAGAAAATAAATATATGTAACTAGAGAGATTCTTATGAAGTGGTTCGCATACATTTCTTTTGACCTTCAATTGTTCAAATTCAAAAAACAAACACATTTTCAAATAAGTAGATTCATGCTATTTGTTGAAAAGTATATAAAAATCCAGTAATATCTTAATAGCAAGGAACTGTTATCATACTTAATTGGAATATCTTCATGTCACAGTATTTCATTAACTCCACAAAAGTTTCATAGATTTGTGAAAGATTTCTATTAGCATGAATGAACTTATTCATAAAATTACTTTACTCTCATTTCCATATACATGTTAAAATAAAATTATGGACATGAAAAAATAAGTAATCTTCTTACATAGAAAACTACATAGCAAGATAAAAAGATCTTCCAAATGTCATTTTTGTCCTGCTGAAAAATTCTACCACAAGCATAGAACAATACCTGACCTAACCAACAATCTTTGCTTGATTTTTGCAAAGTTTCTATCTAATAATAGGAAGAGTATCACAATTCAGTACAGACACAATTAGTAATTCTTATCAAAGATAGTCCTGAGGAGATCAGATATCCTCTACAATCGTTTCTATAGAGAGGAACAATGATACAATTTCATAGTTCACCACAGATATACACAGCCAACAAGACACAAGATATATATTTACAATAGCTTACGCTTACAGAATGAAATTTATCATTATCAAGAAATAAACAGAAACACTGTACTAAATTTTCTCTGGCAATAAAATTAAATCTTACCTTACCATGAGTATTAAATGAGTGCAATAATATCATGCATATTGTAATAATTTTCAATGATTAAACAAAAATCAATTACAAACAAAAATTCTTGTACTAGCAACATTAGAGGAGAAAATGCACATTTATTTACACCCTTTTTAAAGCCAAAAATCCTAGTATAGTTGCATGGAAATCAATATTTTCTCATTTGCGAGTAAGATAAACCAAATTTCTTTTCTTGTAAATCAAATTTAGGAAGAAAAAAATGGAAGGCAAAGCCATACTTAATCTTTTGTCAATACCTCTTAACTAAAACACATAATTATTCAGATAAATTGAAGAGGTCATCATGCAAAACAGAATGGTAGCAAGGTAGCTATTTTTATTAGGTAGCTATTAGCAATGGTAGCACATTTTATTTTTGGCTTAAGGTTCAAACTCAGCAAAGGCATGGGAAATTTCTCCAGAAAAAATAATCAGGAAGTATGACATTATTTCAAAAATACCACAATATCTCTAACACAATTGGAATGTATATAAATGCCAGAAAAGAAATAGTAACAATCAGTGGTAAAAACATCAAATTCTCTATGTAAGCATGACACAACAATAAGCAAACCCATCCTAAAATAGATGTTGCTTCACATCAGATCACATGTATTATGGATATCATAAGTTAAATTAGCAAGAGAAAGATAAAACTTTTCAGTCGTATACAGTTACCAATAGGTTACCTCATTTAGTTCCCTATAACACCAGTTCATGGCCCGCCACGAATGCCTGATTCTCTTAAAATACTCCCTCATCATATTCATTAATTCTTTTTATGATTCCCTTAGTTCCAATGCAAATGAATACCAAATTTTCTATACAAAGTTGCTAACGATAAATAAAAGAATACCTATGGAAGAACAGCTAAGGCTCAGTTTAGTTCCTTTGATAAGCTCAGACCAGGAACAAGATGAACTATGCAGACATGAAGAACCTGGAGAACTAAATCTTTCAGGATAATTCTGTTTTGAAGAGAGTCTGCCATAAATTTTGCAGCTTCTAATAGCTGTCGGTTGCCAACTATCTGCCTGAATAATTCTGACAAAAGAAAAGGAATTTCCATTAGTAAATCCTATGGAAACCGTTAACAAGAAGTGCAGAATAAGTCCAGTCTCTTATGACTTTCAATTATTCAATTATCATGAAATTAAGCACCAAACCTAAAAACATATTATGGGTTATATGGCAATTATCCCCACAAAATTCTTGGGATAACACAAAGCACTCATGGAAATCACAGCGAATACCAGAAAAGTCGCATTGACATACATAGTTAACTAAGAAAATACTTACATTGTAACCATTGCATTCATAAAAATAATAAAAATCATCTCTATATAGAAATCTTAACAAAGAAATTAGAAAAGTTTCCAGCCCTAAGAGAAATGATAATAAAGAGGAAGTTACAGCGGCAAAAGTAATGGTAAGAACATTAAAGCCCTAGTGAGATAATGCTTTTAATATCAACAATGAGTCAATAGATGATAGCAGGAAGTAATGATTGGCAAACACATGCTTAAGGGTTACATAAAAATGTTAAAATTGGGTTACAGAATGGCAATAATAAATAGCAATTTGAAAGAGCATGCCCAAAGAGTCGCATTTAAGAAATGTAATGTCTTTCATCTAACGAAATTACTGAGAATGTTCAACCTTGGAGATAAAATGAAAATGGATTGGGCCATGATAACATAATCCTTCAGAAAAGCAGCTGATAAAGTAATTTTTCTAAAAAGTATCTTGAGGGTGATATGAAGCCATTCGATCATTTTATTGGATAGAGATGTCTTTCAAAAAGAGAGTACTTGTTGGTGAACAATTACTGAATAGAAAGAAAGAATATTCTGAGAAATTTCCAGCATTGGAATATTTCTTAAAGACTGGACACGGTCGTGACACAACAGTGGTGAACGAAGACTCAGAGAAAGTAAAGGGTATAAAGAAACGAATTAGATAATTACTCGAGTAACAACCACAGCAAGTAGAAGACTATTGTGGAAGTTCGTGACACATGAGGATTTCTAGAAGGGGTGCTCTCTACAAGAAGCTTTCCGCTTTTCAAGTCACAACTGCTTAGTGATGTTTTTCAAGAAATGAAACAGATCAGTCAGAAATAATGAGAAATAGGTAAATTATTAAAATTTTACTTAAAAAAAACTCACTCATGAGATGTAACCATTGAGACAAAATCTGCTTGATGTCGCCTTTTCTGCCGTTAACCCCTTCCAGCTGAAGAGTCGTCTAAAATTCATCCTTATAAGATCGTCTTCAATGATGAAGCCCAGGGCAGTCAGGTACTCCACTGACCCAAGATTAACCAAAAAATATTATATTTCCATCTATGCACCACTGTAAAAGGGATATATCACGATATTAAGTTAAGTAATTTTATAAATCAAATTCCAAAGTTTTCAGCGTTCAAAGAAATTATTCCACGACAAAGACATCAATGGCGACAATCTCTCCTTATGCACGAACAAATAATAATTGCAACAGTAAATCTAAGCTCGTAATTTCTACGCATGATATTTAAAAAATTTCAATGATTTTAAAGTTCAGAAAAAAACTTACCGCAGAGACTTGATAAGTCCTACACCGAACTCACATACCGCCGTACAAATAGGGCCGCGTGCTTGCACGTCGTCGACGAGACAGTGGCGCAGCGATAAATTGTGTACGAAAGCGGGAAATATCTTCTCATCTTATTCTCTAACGTAATTTCTCAAACGTAAATGGCTTTTGCTTACTTTCTTTTACGTCGATGCAATGAACGCATTTAATACAATTGGTTGCATTCATTGCGTGGAACCCCTTTAAACGATTATGATCTCCATTTTAGTTTGGAGTTGAATAAAAACTTAAGTAGCAACCCCAAAGAAAAAAGGTGGGCCAAAGCTTGGCATGTTTCATCCTATGTTTAACTATAAATTTTTATTTGTATCTAGTTGGTATTTTATCCCACGTTTTAGGAAAAAGAATGACCATTTTTTTCGTGTTTTAACGGAGTGCTTGAAATTTTTGAGTGACCAGAATTATTTTATCTCCGTAATGTATTATTCATTCGAAACGAAATTTTCTTATTGAATGAAAACATTTATTTTTGATTCAAATAAAAAGCATCAGATTATNGATGTTAGCAAGGAATTCAGTTAACACAAAAATGGCTGATGGTATCATTGGTCTCCAACATTTGGTGTTATCTACTTTTCACTGTAATGAAAGCATTATTACCTCTCACAATTTTTGCAAGCCTTCTCATCAGGTATGGAGAACATTTCTTTCAGTAAGCTCATCAGGATTATCAACTATTTCTTTATAATTAGAAAGTTAATGTTTTAAAACTATTAATATGTTACAATTTTTGTAAATTTATAATGTCAAAATTACAAGAAAAATTATCTCAACACGAGAAATTTTACAGATAACAACGTATTAATTTTAATAAGAATTAAAGATTAAACTACATAAAATATTTGAGGTTCTTCAGTTTCATTGCAAAGGTTTCTCATCTCATCCAAAGATTTGATTGAGAAATGTTTGAATAAATCTCTTCAGCAAATTTAGAGCATACATGATGCATCATTTCATTATTTTTTGTGATGCATCATCATGCATAGTACATTTACAAAAATTAAACACATTTTATTTCATATGCTACTGATGTATTAAAGTTAAGAAAGAATTCTGGAATGTGAGATTGCTACTTCTGAGATTGATTCCAAACTATGGTCATACAGGTAATTAGCTTATAAAAATTAGTTAAGGTAAAATTTTAACTCATTAAGGATTCTAAATAGCTAATTAGTAGGGATTCCATGTTTGAGTATCAAAAACTCCAGTACTTGAAATTTAGCATTACTTTTCCAACTAATGAATATCTGACTTAGTATTGAGTACTGAGAATCAAACCTTCTCCCTTTCAATCTAGTTTCATTTTGTTTGCAATTCTTTTAATATTGAATAGTTAAATCGATTCTTCCAAGTTTTGTCAACAAATTCACTGAATTAAAATTGAATTTACCTTTCATAGATCTATAAAGTATATCATGTACATTCATGTTTACAAATTAAGACGTCTTTAGTGTAGATAATGGTTTTTGGTGGTATTTTGGATTACAAACTAATTAGGCATTCAAGATGAAAATCCTCAACATATATCATGTTTCGGAAATGAGAAAACACAAACATTCAATAGAAACCCACCAGGAAATGCAGTGTAAATGGCAACTGCCAACTGCTGTTCTGAAATGGAGCTGCTTCCAGTTTCCTTTGATGAAATGTCAGTTTCCCATGAGTCAGGAATATGATGAAAGACAGCTATTCGTAGTATATGAATGTACTGACACCACATCTCTTTGGTTGTGACTGTACCTAGAAATTCCTGCAATGAGAAATAAAAGGTTGAGCTTTTACATAACGAAATATGAGTTTTCTTTCATTCAAAATACAAAATGAAAAACAAAATGTCATTTGATTATACTTATTAGACATACTTGAGAAAGTTGTGTACATAAAAAAGTGTGAATAACCTAAAAACCTAAGCCTTGATCTCAAATATCTTCTTTTGTTTGAATAGCAAATATTTAAGGGTGACTGCAAGGTCATCTTTAATAACAAATAGATCTAAACAAAGAGATCATCATGTACAAAATTCAATACAATAGTAAACTGGTACATTCTGTGAGTATGACGATGTCCCTTTTTTTTAGGATAAAATACCACTGCATCCATACAATGATATGAAATAAACTCTAGAAAGAATATAGGTTCACAAATATGATCAATTAGAACAATCTTAACCAAATTCATGGACCTGTTTGGGAATAACTTTTATTCAAATTCTTGTTCAGGAAACTAAGAACAATAAATCTTAGTATTCAACTTTGTAATGATTATGCCAAGTTCAGACTGGGGTGGCACTCTTTATTAAACTACCTGAACATTTCATGCTTCACAAAATGCAATGCCTACAAATGGATGTGCACATACTGAGAAAGTTCTGCCACTTGGAGTATCAAGGAAGGGTAGCATTTACCAAACATGAGCATAGTCTGAAGAATACTACATCATCATTTTCTACCCTGCCTCAATCTGTTTGTGATCTAATAATGCCGCTACGTTGATAAGTTTCCTTACATGTATGCATTTCTATAATAACCTGTCAATATTTCTACACTATGCATCATTAAAAAAATATACCCCATAGAAAGTTGCCATCTTGAAGTACTGCTAAAATTATTTTTACAAAGATATTTTACTGCACATATGACAGTTATTGGCCAACTTTGATCTCTATAATAAAGAAATAAAATAATTAGAAATACAAATATGCTTATAATCATTAAGTTAATTTAACATTTATAAGCATATTGGGTCAAAACTGGTCAAAAATTGTAGCAAATATTCTTGGGGTACATGCTTTCGTTAAATTATTGAGAACTTTCTAAAATTTCAGTTTAATAAAACTTATAAATAAAGAAAAATGAATATAAATGGAATATTTTTGGAAGCATCCTCATACATTCAGAAGTGAAGACATCTATATACTCCTAATATGAAAATTTTTCTTTAATATAATTTGATTTGCATGTTTCTTCCTTGTGGTAAATGGTTCAATACNTTTTTTTATGAATTTTCTGTACAATAGTTTATGATAAGGATGCAAGATAGTCCATGCTAAACTCTCTAGACAGCATCTGAACTTTTGTTTGAAAAAAATATACAACATATAATGTAGACATAACCTATTCCATGATTTAGCTGAATCAGAAAGCTATTTTTAGTGAATGTATCACTGGAAGGGATAATAATAATTAATAGATGTTACTAAAATTATGAAAAGTCTGCAATAATCTAAATCAAATATTTGCATAGGCAGGTGAAAAGAAGATATGGGAAATGATAGGTAGGCAAGGGAAAAGCCAAAAATTGTGACTAAGATGAAAATAAAGGAACCTTATTGGTGCATTAATGATAGAATACTCTGAATGGCTCACGTAAACAACTTCCCAATACTGCCTTCCACTTTGGCCTTTCCTGCCATGATGAGGACAAGGGCAAGGTAAGGAAGCAGTTCATACATCACTAGGTGGTTCACTGGAAACCCTCATAAACCTTGTCATAGCCATTTGCCACCCCCATCTGTGCTGGGCTTTAAAAATTTTACTGCGTCACATAATTTATATAGGCCACATGGATGAGGCATAACCATGATATTACCATAGATGCATGTTACTGATAGAAAAGGTTTTTTTTTCCTTTCTGGACTAAACGACTTACTTGAAGTTTATTTTCGATGTATGATCCGATGATAACTTTGGATGCATGAACAACAGTTCCTTGTGAAATCCAAGAGCCTGTTCCACGTAGAGCTTCACATAAAATGTCAATGGTAACTTTAGCTAGAGGAAGAAAGGCATCTAATTCCTCTTCTTCGCCATCTTCATCTGCGCTATCTACTGTATACTGGCCTAAAATATATAAAAACAATCAAGTTTTACCAGAATAAACTGAGCTTGATGGATAAAGGAAATGCAGTTAAAAGCAATTTAAAATAAAATTATTTTCACTAAATAAAAAGAACTATATATGATTGGTTTGACATGTTTTATAAAATAAAATCTACAAACGGAATTATGATTTTCAATATCAGGTTCAATCATCCTTTAATTAATGTCAGAAATTTTGTTGTTTTCAATCTGTAGTAAAAAAAAAATTCTTTCAATTTTTGAACAGAGAGCAATGTCTCTCTTATTTAAATTTTTATTTTAAATTGATATTAAAGAACTTCAAGCAGAACTTAGTATATAAGTAAAAGACCAGGAGCCATGTACAGCCTACAAAACATCTCTTCCTATCAGAAAGGTGGAGAGCTCATAAATTGACTAGATAACACAATACTCACGCTCCAAGACTTTGTGCAAGCATGATGGCAACCTTTGATCTCCAACTTCTTCACCATCTTCATACATGGTTAATGGATTCAATGCTTCATATGCAAATTCTGCCGTATCTGTTTTAGTTTCCATACTATTTACCATCATGTTCAAAAACGTCTGAATATCATCTTCTAAGCTGTAGTTCTATAAAGGATAAACATTTATTTCAAAGAGTTTAATATGACATAACAGATGAAGAACTTTAGGGTAACTTATTTCCAGATGGAGGTAAATATTCACTGCAGAAGATTTTACAAGATATACCTGGCTTTTCAATTATAAGTAAATAAATATAAAAATCAAGGTCCTGCTTCAAATGCAAAATTATGCACAGTTAATTAAACACTGTAGGTTTTACGTAATGTAAACTAGAAAATTATTTATTTATAATGCCATTTATTTGAGTCAGTAGTTTAAAATAAGTCAAAGTGGGTCAAAACTTTACATAGGTCATTTAACTCATTCCAAAGATGGTTAAATAATTTGTCTGCTTTATTCTGCAACCATAGTTTCTTGGAAACCTACCATGAAGTCAAGCCAGAAGGAATTGATAATTAAAGGAATAACAAGTGTGAAAAATAGCGACATGACTGGGACACGAACCCAGGTCTCCCAGTTTCCGGGTAGGTTTTCTAAGCACTGAACTACCATGCTTCATCTCTTCCACACTGTTAAGGGAATGCTTTGTGAGCAAGGCAAGCAGCCTCCAACTTAGTGACCCAAACTGCTGCCTGAGGTCCACGCTGAGGCAGCGATTTCCTTGGGGGGTTATCCTTACAAGACCGCTTTATGAGTTGGCTGCCTAAGTGAGGACCTCAGGCAGCAGTTTGTACCACTAAGTTGGAGGCTGCTTGCCTTGCTCACAAAGCATTACCTTAACAGTGTGGAAGAGATGCAGAATGGTAGTTAAGTGGTAATAATACCTGCCTGGAAAGTGGGGGACTCAAACCACCTGGGTTTGAGCCCCAGTCATGTCTCTATTTTTCACAATTGTTATTCCTTTGGGATCAGCTGCATGACTTCATTGTGCAAAGAATTTCACCTTTCCTTAAAATAATTGATAATTGTCTGCTCAAAAGAAAGCT
The DNA here is from genome assembly GCA_000376725.2 of Ladona fulva. NCBI lineage: Eukaryota > Metazoa > Arthropoda > Insecta > Odonata > Libellulidae > Ladona > Ladona fulva. Next base: position 771,727 of record KZ308411.1, read on the forward strand.
TACTTCTCAAGCTAACTTTATTTAATAAATATATTCACATGTTGATGACAATATAATGAAATAAATTGACAATATCACTGCTCAGCATTACTGCTAAGGGAAAAACTGCATTCTCTGTTGCTTACCTTTGCTGGTAATCCTTCTATACTTCCAGGAGCTGTTACATTTCCTTCAGTATCCTTTTCACCATATTCCATGTCCCAATCAACCAAATCTGGGTGTCTAGAAGTGTTATTATTGCCAAACTGTAGGAAAGCAGGTAACTGTATCATAGTCCCTCTAATGGTTCCTGGATTACCGGAACTGCCTTTCGATTCATTAAGAGTGGCTGGTGCAGAAGATGAATCAAAATGTGATGAAGTTTGAGATAAAGGATTAGGAGATGTAGATGTTGAGGCTTGAGTAACAGAAGCAACTTGCGTTGTTTCAGGAGAATCAAATCCTGGTAATGCTGTCTTGAGTGTGTTAAACATGCCAGATACAGTACGAGCAAAGAGCTGGAATATAAAAGTTGACCTCATCTAGACTGGAAATACTGCAAATTACCCTTGATTTCTTTGTTATAGTACAAAAATACTTCCATAATCAACATCCTTATGTTTTAATTAAAAACTCAACATTTAGTTGATTAAATATTATTTGGAGGGAAGAAGAGTAAACATTACATGTGCCTAAATATAGCAATCATATTTTTGTAAACTTTTCCCCTTTCCAACCCTAAAGTAAAGGAATATTTTCTCACCCTTAAACACCCAAATACTCTAGTGCATGGGTTCCCTATCAGAGGGATGCATTGAAGCTAAAAGGGTGGAGTGTGGTTATGCTGTTGAAGGGTTCCCATTATCCTTATGGTGGTATGGGGATATTGTACCAGAGTAAATTAACAACAGCCCTCAAAGAACCTATATTTAAGTTTTGAATATATATATAGTGTTCGAATTTTAATTTCCAAAAGGAACTGATTAATAAACTCTCTGGCTAAAATTAAGGATAGAAAAGCTATTACTAAAATGTTTTACTAGTCTATTCATGCAGAGACATTTATTAAGATGACAAAGAAAAAATTCACTACAAAAAATGCTCATAACCTTATCTATTCTAGGTACAGGTCCCTCTCCCCCTTCCACTGACAACGGCAAAATTCTTTCCACTGAAGCTGGTAGAGTTCCCCCAGAGACTAAAGGTTTGGACACCCCTTGGTAGGCCATGAAAGTCCTGAGAGCTATTGAGCTTGAAGCTAGTTGAGGCATAGAGGTGCAAACTCCTCGTAAATAGGCTTGCAAAAGGGTCCTTCTACCAGCTACTGTCGAAGCACTTGTTTTGCCAAATGGAAGACTTAGCCACCTTGAAGGTCCTTTGAGACCTACAATTCACAAAGGTTAAAATCATAGGTGACTCAGAAAATCTTAGTTAAAACAGACAAGTCAAAAATTCTAAAATTAGGAGGACATTTCTCACTAAAATTAAAAATCTCAGAATATCATACAGGGATGTATTTCGAAATGAACACAACATAGTATAGCAGAAAATGAGTAACTAGTCTCAAATGCAATTGCATTTGCTATACAGGAAAAGGTACATAGCAATATCAGCAGAATTGAAGTATTCACACTAAATAAAAGAAGAAGTGGGTGCATGTAGCCCATATAAAAGAAAGGCCCAACAACTGCTGTAAATTATATCACATCGGCGTTCCCGGTTACCCAAGTGGGCAATACATTTGACTTCAGTGAAAGCAGTCCTGAATTCAATTCCCAGTGGCGGCTCACATGCAAAATGACCTAAGTAGCCAAAGCACTTTAAACAATACTACTACTACTACTATATCACATCAACCAGCATCTTTCCTGAATGTCATATGAAACCTCAATAAACCCATTTCTGTATAATGTAGTCTGTTGGTTATCTTATGATACAACTTCAACATGTAGGCCTCTTCAGAAATCAAATTCATCACAGTTGGATTTCAGAATATTTTCATCTTGGATTAAACTTGCAGCTACAACTTAAGAAAATTACATTTCTTATTTGTTTCCTCATGATAATAGGAGATTTTTATAGGAAAGATAACATATTAGTCATAATAATAAAGCAATTGACTTTTCAAATTAAATAACATCTGTCTTCTGGATTGGAAGCAAAATCCTCAAGCCCATACGACACAGTCCAATTTATTGGTCAATAATGGCACAAGAAAGCAGCCCAATATTGGGCGATCTGTTCAGTAAGATGAGAACAATATTGTCACCAATATTGGCTACATTAATGCTCAAATGTCCCGCACGAGTACACCACATTCCACATTATTAAATAGTATGAATAAGCAATGCGAAACTCCTTTGTCCATATTTCCTAATAATATTTCGAATTATTTTCAAGAAACTAAAGTGCCACTCTCCTATGCCAGCACTGGACATTTCACAACAAGGAAAAACAGGATGTTTTTATGAAGCTTATGTTTTGGACACTAGGGCATGACAAAGCTCACTTCTGATTGGAATCTGAATCTCAATCTGAATGGAACCTCCGAATCCGACTCCGCCTCCGATAAAATCACCTCCGTAACATCCCTAGTCCACACTATCACTGTTATCAACAGAAAAGCAAAAAAAAAACAGTCAGGAAAGTGCGAAAATGGTTGAGAAGTTCACTTCGTTTGAGATTCACGTACGCACTGACTCAATGTTGTGCGACATTGTGTAAAGAATCCCACTTCGGATGGGATTCAAAAAATACTAAAATGTATCACACGAGATGCAAGATNATAGGAAAGATAACATATTAGTCATATTAATAAAGCAATTAATTGACTTTTCAAATTAAATAACATCTGTCTTCTGGATTGGAAGCAAAATCCTCAAGCCCATATGACACAGTCCAATTTATTGGCCAATAATGGCACAAGAAAGCAGTCCAATATTGGGCGATCTGTTCAGTAAGATGAGAACAATATTGTCACCAATATTGGCTACATTAATGCTCAAATGTCCCACACGAGTACACCACATTCCACATAATTAAATAGTATGAATAAGTAATGCAAAACTCCTTCGTCCACATTTTTTAATAATATTTCGAATTATCTTCAAGAAACTAATGTGCCACTCTCCTAAGCCAGTACTGGAAATTTCACAAGGAAAAACAGGATGTTTTTAGGAAGCTTCTTGTTTTGGACACTAGGGCATGACAAAGCTCACTTCTGATTGGAGATTGGCCACAGAAAATAGAACATGTTCTAATTGCCAGATTGGCTGAGAAATTGGTCGGAGAGTGGGGGATCGGAATTGGGTTGGAAATTGGCATGTGGCAAGTGGGACACAATCCAATCTGCAATTCATTGGCCAATATATTGGACCGTGTCATACAGGCTTTGATGTCAATCGGAATATACAATCTAGATATTTACATTTACCACCAAAGGTAGGTAAATAATACAATTCTTTTCAAGTTAAAGCTTCATCAACAGTAACTTAACTCACAAAATGTTCATATGTCTGGTTACAATTTACCTAAATTGGATTGTAAAAAATGTCAACACCATTGCAGTTTAAACTGCAACAATGTCAGTGGATTCAGAGCAACATTACAAACACATTACAGTTTCTTGCTCATTAGAGAGATTAATTCAGTCACAGTCACACTCTTAAATGTAATGTAGTGGCAGAGAAACGAACTCATTACTCTGCAGCCTTTAAAAGAAAAGCAATATTAATTTCAGAAAAATTCTAATTCTGCCACTGGAAGAGTATTTGGGGATTCTGAATATAATGTTAGACCACATCAATGTTGGTGCCTTGGATTCAGGGGAACGTTACAAAACCATTTAGTTTTCCTTCAATTACAGAGATCAAAAAATTAACATTTTTCTCTTCTAGAGCTCCAATAAAGTGGGGATCGTCTTAGAAATGGGTTTGTCTTAGATTCATGCAGGGGCTCCCAGATAGCCAAGTGGGCAACGCATTCGACTTTAGTGAAAGCGGTCCCAGGTTCAATTCCCGGTGGGAGCCTACGTGCGAAATGACCTAAGCTGTCCAAGCACTTTTAACAACACATACAACTTAGATTCATGCAAGTTCAATAAATTCCCATGACTCCTATTATGTAAATTAAGGTATCCTTTTGTTGATTTTATACTCCAAACATAATTCCCTAGGAATCAATAAGTTATCGATTTCTTGGGGTTTGAGGTTTGTATTCCCAGAGCTAAACAGAAAAAGCATTTCAGCAATATCCTTGTTAGTGATGGAATATTCCCTTGTCTATTTACTATGAGATGATGTAATCTGATTAGTGAGATAAATAAGCAATAAGCAAAGTGTGGTACATATAGATGTCCAAGAAAGGATAGCATGAAATAATACGAGGACTTTACCCACATTAGAAGTAAGTAAATGCTTTTACCAATTGAAGTACCATGACAGGGCAACTATAATGGAATCATACTTGACAAATCCTTCACAACATACCATTTCCCATCTAAAGCCCAAAAAACTGGAAACATTGCTCTTCCTTGGAAGCTCAATTGATAAGATTCATATGGTAAAAGAAAGATCCTGGCTTGTGTCTGGATTTNGGATCTGAGTAACACGGGGGCCAAGGTTCATATACAGAGAAATTTCAAGGATAGTAAATACTTAACCAAAATGATACCACTAATCAGGGGTGCAGTGACCCTGTTAGATTCCATAGACAAATGATTCAGAGTAATATGGTTACTTAAAAACTGAGGCATACATTGTAGTTATCTTGTTTCTTAAACAATATCAATTAAAATAACTAAGATATCAGATTACTAAATCTATTCTTGATTCCCAATTTCAATGAACAGGACTTGGAAATGTTAACATGCTTTATGTTGGACAATATGCTTGAGTATCCTTCATCGAATAGACTTAATCCAGATTAATTTCTTTATTCTTAATTAAAGTAAGAGAGAGCAATAGGCGAAGTAAATTTTTACGTTACCCAATTCCTGAGTGGACATGGGTACTTCAGAGACTACCTATACATATATACCTTTGTGGGGCCCAAAAAGACAATACAGAACACACAGTGTTCCATTGCACTAATTGGAGTGACCAAAGGGCAGCACTAGAAGATATCACCGGTCAACTTACGACCGAAAATATAATTGATAGAATTATCGAACACCTCTCATTCATTAATTACAGAGCAAGTTACTGAAAAAATTAGTAAGACATTTAATTATCAGATGGTGTAGTAATATTTTAATAAACATTCTTTTCTTATCCTTGGGTTCAAGCTGCACGGCTATCCATGCTAAATCAGTACCATTTCTCCACATCCTAATCATTCTCTTGTTAAATAACAAAAACAAATTTCTCAAATCTGCAGCCAGTGACCTTATTTCATATTCATGCAGCTATTTCCTTCTTGTAAGCTGTGCAGGCCTGCTCCACTCAATACTTAATGAACTACTTTTTTTTCAGTGTCTCTTTGTTCCACAATGGTGTTAACTTAGTAAGTATATAGATATAGTTAGGCGAAATGCTGAGATTAATATACAAACAAAGTGATTCCTGGTAAATCTCACCCTTTTAAACATGTGAGAAAATGGTTAGATTAAGTTCATAAAAGAAGATGGTACCTTTTAAGGCCTGCCTCCATAAGGGATCTGCTTCCAGTTGTGCATGCAGATCAAGGAATTCCTGAAATGTGCGTTTCACCAGAACATGATGGATTGTTGTACCAGGAGAAGGAGGAACCATTTCAGCATTTTCTGAATTAGAAATATAATCTTTATGCTCTTTGTTGCTTGAATGAGGAGTGAAGCCTTCAGCTGCAGATTGCTCTCCTACAACCAAACTAGCAGCTGCAGCATCTGCTCCTTCCTCAGGATATGCCGCATCATACTAAAATGAAAGTAAAGCGTATCTCTCAGTAAACTCTGAATTCAGTTTACACAGCGGACATATTGAAAAGATTTTACTCCTAATAGCACTTTTGACTGGCTTGATTCTTCCAATGTCTCTAGGTCTTTTGCATTATTAGGTAATAGAGTTCTGTATTTTATAAACAGACTTCCATTAAATGGCAAAGGATTTTATTAAACAAATTACTTAATATGAAATGCAAAGAATCTGTTGCCATTGAATACTGTATTTGTGGCAAACCAGGAGATTATTAAAAGCATGCTATTGTCCTGTGACACACTGGTTGAGAAGCATTCTTTTAGAAAGCAACAAATTACAACCCTAATACAGGAATTATAAGAATGTAGTACCATTTAACTAAATCATAATGAATCAACATAGATTGACAAAAAGATGTACCTAATGTTAAATTTTGTGGCAAGAGCTCTTTTATGTGTAAAATATAAAGAAAACTGATATATCTAACAATTTTTGATAAAAAATTGAAGCTGTCAAGGAACAAATGATTTAGGATCAGGCTAACAGGGCTGCCAATAAGGAATCTACTATGAGAATTAGGGAAAGGTGAATAACATAGCACGGAATAGCAGTGTGGGTGAAACCCAAGGAATAACACATCAACTCAACTGCTACTACTATGACTGGGGAACAATTGGTCCCTGCAATGTTTGTCGACATCAAGAGACATAATACAAAATATTTTAGTGCATAATTCTATGTTTGATGAAGTATTGGAAGTAACCGTAGGAAACTTGCAGATACTTATAAGAAGAAATGGTCACCATCAAATGAAAAATAACATATTTTATCCTAACATAGCTGAAAAAAATTAACTATGATATAGATATGGTACGTACTTCTATACAATACAGAACATGGGCACTGGTAGAGGACGTTTGCGAGGCTGAGGTTCCCTTGCAGATCTCTGTGTATGGAATGCGAACATTGAGAAAGATTCCTCCATCTGAAGGCCATGAGAAAGGACGCTCCTCGTGGGGAGATGGTGGTTTTGGGGGTTGGCTGCCCTCTAGATCCATAGACAAATCGGAAATAGGAAACATTTCATTCTCTTTCTTCACCCTACAAGATAAAAAGGCCAAAATATTTCAATGTTATTCATAATAACATATAAATCTAAACTGAACATTTTTCTACATTTTCAAAGCATACCAATAATTTAACACGTTCGCTGCCCAACAGAAATTTAACACGTTCAGCACCCATGGTCACTATAGTGGCCATTGGTAACCCCCATGGGAGGCCCATGGTCACTATAGTGGCCATACTCAGGCTTCAGTTTCCTATGTGCTCACATCCACTGGGCCTCTTTGTTTAGTTTCCCTCTTTTTTTGGGCCTTTGGATAGCTCCATATTTTTTAATATTGGTATTGGGTGGACTTAAACATGTTCCCTGCCCAACAGAAATTTAAAGTCCACCCAATACCAACATAAAAAAATATGTAGCTATCCGAAGGTCCAAAGAAAGAGGGAAATTAAACAAAGAGGCCCAGTGGATCTGAGAGCATAGGAAACTGAAGCCTGTGTGTGGCCACTATAGTGGCCATGGGTGCTGAACGTGTTAAATTTCTGTTGGGTTGTGTTAAATTGATACAAACTCCTTTACCTACATTCTTTGATTTGTTCATTTCTAAGAGTAGTAATGAGATAAATGAAATCAACATAATAGTAAATATACAAAGAAAAGTTAGACAGGGTGATCGATATTTGCAAACACCACAAAGAAAGAAATGAAGAAAATTAGGATCTGAGTAACACGGGGATCAAGGTTCATATACAGAGAAATTTCAAGGATAGTAAATACTTAACCAAAATGATACCACTAATCAGGGGTGCAGTGACCCTGTTAGATTCCATGGACAAATGATTCAGAGTAATATGGTTACTTAAAAACTGAGGCATACATTGTAGTTATCTTGTTTCTTAAACAATATCAATTAAAATAACTAAGATATCAGATTACTAAATCTATTCTTGATTCCCAATTTCAATGAACAGGACTTGGAAATGTTAACATGCTTTATGTTGGACAATATGCTTGAGTATCCTTCATCGAATAGACTTAATCCAGATTAATTTCTTTATTCTTAATTAAAGTAAGAGAGAGCAATAGGCGAAGTAAATTTTTACGTTACCCAATTCCTGAGTGGACATGGGTACTTCAGAGACTACCTATACATATATACCTTTGTGGGGCCCAAAAAGACAATACAGAACACACAGTGTTCCATTGCACTAATTGGAGTGACCAAAGGGCAGCACTAGAAGATATCACCGGTCAACTTACGACCGAAAATATAGTTGATAGAATGATCGAACATAGAGAAAAATGGAACGCAGTAGCGTAGTTCATAGAGTCAGTCCTGAGAGATAAAAAAGAGAATGGATGTCTGAAGAACTGAAGAGAAGAGTATAAGTGAAGAGGAAAGTTAACTAACTAGGAAATAAGGACCACGCCGAAGTAATGTGCAAGCGGTGCCAGTGTGACGTCCTAGACGAAGAAGGGGTGGGGTTTAGTGGGCATTCTCACAATTTCCCGAGCGAGTCCCACACACGGGGAGGCTCCGTAGGTCACCTGTCAGGGTGCGTAAATGCATTCCCCACCCCTCAAACAAAAAAAAATAGATTTCAATAGATAAAATAGTATAATATTATAAGGGAGAGAAAAATGGTTACATAGGCTGGAGATTTTCATATTGGAAAATTAGTCTCAATTTGTTTGGTTTTCAGTTTAAAAGAAACAACACATCAGTTAAATTTTCCTTATCTTCCAATGTTTTGTAGGATTAAATTTGAAAAAATGAAAAATGAATCTAAGAGATGAGGGACCCATGAAGATTTTGCTGATGAAATCCAAATACATATTTTCCAACATTAAAAGTTAATCTCTCATAACTTCTGAATGCACATAACACAATACCAATTATATAGTATATTTCACATTGCCACTTTTGACTTCATATTTAAATCTAACCAACAATCAATTTAGGCCTACCATACAAGGGCAACGTTTTTGAGTAACATTTTAATCAAGGAAATGGATCATATAGTATTTGATACAGCCCCGAGTAGGGTGATTATTAAGTTGCAGCAACAAAAAAGTTACAGCATGCTGTCTTTATCTGTGAGTAAACTGTTGCCGGTTATAATAGAACACTCAGTTTCAAACTTGACTCAGCACAAAAGCAATTATTCAGTTGCCAGCGGTTGATCTAAGAGTGTGAGTTCTGACTAGACTTGATTATCTTGAGCTATTTTAGCATGATATCACAGGATATTAATGTTTTGATAAGTGAAATTGAGAAGAGACCATCCATAAATAATATGAAATTGAAAGAATATTTGGATAAAAATGTGAAGAGACAATAATGGATAGAATTGTGTGAAACATTTACAGAGAGAGTATATGTTCACATCTCAAACAAGCAAATCTTTGCACTGAACTACAATAAAATGTACTCCTTTTCCCTATCTGCAGTAGATGAGGTACTATTTCTTTTGACAAAGAATGACAATTAGCAATGATATTAATAATTTCATGATTATAATAAATGAGTTAACATCAAAGTAAAAAGGATAAAGATATAAACACATAAAAGCATACGACAACAAAAAATCCCAAGGAAGAACAGACATGAAAAATGTTTGACCGGACCAGGACTCAAAACTTCTTTCAATTTCTGGGTAGATGCTTTATCCAATTAAGCTATTGAGCCCTAACATCCTTTCATGCTATTCGGGATACTTTGTAGGCAAGAGCAAAGTGGTCTGACTATATGGCATCTAGTTCTAACAAGCATATTAACTATCCAAGCATGGTGTGAAAGAAAATTAAATTAGGACAATATTTAAATAACAAATAGTGCAAAATGGAATATAATGGAAAATCAAATATCATAATTTAGCATAGAAATAAAATTAAAACACTGAAATTAAAACTGAACTACTCTACATACAAAACTTTTCAACATATAAACCATTTTCCTATTCCATTTTGACCTTTAGACAAACATAATTTTACAACACAAATCTGAAAATGAGGAGATTAATGATTATATCAAAATATCTCTCTCACTTTTCATTGTGAAGATAGAGCTCCTCTACATATTGCTTTGAAAGATTAACTAATTAAAAATANTGCTCCATTTGAGTGAACTTTTTACTATACCAGTTTTTTTTGTGTGGTATAGTAAAAAGTTCACTCTAATGGAGCATTTTAATATTAATAATTAACACAAGATTACCCCTGAATCTGTATTGTTTATTAACTAATTAAGTTTGTAAAATGAGCTCCCATGGTATTTTTCTCATTAAGAGGATAGCATTTGCATAATAGTAAGAGTTAGTGTTTGAAAATAAAATTCAATTACTTAAATTAAATTAAATCAATTCATCTGATTTGGAAATACAAATGAAACATGGCATTTGAGTTCCTTTGAGGAGTGGTTCATACAGTATGGTGAGTACAGAGCTGGGTTCCCATAGACCCTTAATAATAATAATTCCCATGACTCCTATTACTTAAATTTAATTATACTTTTGTTGTTGATTTTAAACTTCAAATAAAATTTCCAAGGGTAACATAAAGGTATCAATTTCGGCAAAAATATTTTTTATAATCTTTTTGTGGAAATATGTATCTTGGGTCTCTGGAGACATGAAGTCAACAATCTGGGTGTTTAAGTATGTGGCACAGTGGGATTGAAAAGTCTGTTCTTAAAATGACCAATTTTGCCAAATTTTGAATAACCAACCAAGAAATGTTGACAAATTTTGGGAAAGGCAATTGGAAGAGAGAGAATGTTATGCATCAGAGCTGTGTTTTCTAATTCCAAGAAAAGATGTCATAGATACTTTCAGCTGGCATACATAGCTTTCAAGGAAAAGAATCTCACTTACTCATCACTTGGAGGGGGTGTCGTTTCTCCAATTTTTCCATTCCTTTCCTTTAGAAAAGCCTTGAGTTTGGCAATTGTTGATGGCAGGTCCTCCACTTCTTCATAAACTGGAGAAATATCTTTGAGAATTTCTTCACCAGCAGCAGCAGAAGGTATGGGAGAAGAATGATAGATGGCAGTTTCCTTTCTCTCCTCTGAATCTGAACCACACCTTACTTCACTGGCATCTCTCTTATCTACAACCACTTTCCCAAAGCTGTCATTGTTGCTCCAGAATTTATTCTCCAGCTTGAACAAATCAGGGGTGATGTATCCTTCTGAGAGAGACGTTCCACTACTTAAAGCACTCTCCCCCTTTTCCATGGAGCTATATAAAGAATTTGAGCCTATTCTGTTAATTTCGTCTGAATCACCTTCTGAGGTCCACTGAGTGTCCCACTTGCCCAAAGCATACTTCATCCAACGTGCACCAAGACCTTCCGTCAGTTCTGCCTTACTTTCCTCTAAGCTCTTGCTACTATGCTCCCTCATACTCCCTTCTGAAGAGACTCTTGGCATCAACCTATCTTGTTCTTTGGCATCATTTTCAGTAACCTCACTGCCCATCTCCTTCCCAACCCTCTCTGCTTTTTCTAGCTTAGTCTCTTCTCTATGTCGAATGTAACTCTTTACTCCATGAAAAGATCTACTACGATTTGGCTTCCAATCCAGATGTTCCCAGCTTTCTTTTTCTTGCATCACAAGAGAAACTGGTTCATCACTCAGACATACATCTTCATGCAGCTCTGAGCCTTCTTCTATGTGCCATGCCCCATCCTTTCCATTCTGAAGGTTTTGGATGGATTTACTTCGGAAAAGGATCCCTTGAGAGGTTGTTCCTAGAGATTCTATGGTCCCAAATGGAAGACCGAGGAATTTTTTCTGCAAGACCAGACCATTCATAAATAAATCACATAAACATAAAAGATATTATAGAAAAAAACTTCAAATGCTTTGAATTACTTAGGCAATAACCAACTTGATTGATAAAAATCCAAGCATTGCCAACAGACTGATTTCAGATGCTATATTGATCACAGAGAAATGCTACATCAATCACAACTGATCATCGAGTTCCCTCTAAAACTACTTAACAAAGTTGACTGCTTCATATGTATAACTTTGTAAAACTTGTATGTTTGACAAAATCGATTAGACCAGCGTTTCCCAACCTTTATGGTCTAAAGTCTCACCTTTCCTTGTCCTCAAGACGACCAACTCCTGACAATTTGGAAAGTTTGTTTTGCTGATTGAGGTAATTAAATATTTAATGAATACTTAGTTGGGTGAATAGCAGTGAAACTATTGGCTACATATTAGAAAAATAAAAGGCAAATTGAATAAAATAAGACCAACTGGCTTTTACAGGTTTACAGTAAATAAATATAAAAAAATAGTGTTTGAAATAAAAAGATTGCTTGATCAGTTGGGTTAAGTTAATGTTGAATAACTTTGATTCATCAGAGTATGACTTACAATAACATCATCATCAGGGCCATTAAAGCTACATGATATAGAGTCCCTAAGTCTCTAAAGATTCTCAGTACTATACAATACCATGATTTCTCTTGCTTACATTTCGGTAAACTTTTGTTGTTGATTTGAAACTCTTAATATATATCTCCAAAAATGTGTAAGGTATCAATATTGGCAAAGCTGTCGTTACGATTTAAAAGAATAGTAATTCTTGGGTCTCTGGAGGCCATCATGCAAATAGAATAGATTTGACTCACCATGGTACATGGAGTAAAGAGTACAGTAACAAGAGGTCTCATTGAAACAACTTATTCTGCAGCCTGTAGACAAGACATCAAACTACACATGACAAGATACTTCTACCTTTCTCAATATAGTCAACATAATTGAGGATAAACTGATGTGAAAAAGGAACATGACTGGGACTCAAAGCCATTCTATTCCATACTATTCGGGAATGTTTTAGTAAGCAAAGTGAGAAGCTAGCTTAGAATACCTGCCCAGAAAGTGGGAGACCTGTGACCAAATAGCATCATGGATGCAGGATGGTAGTTTTGAGAGTTAAAATTTGTTTATTCTTGGGTTTTAAGCAAAAAAAGAAGCTATGGAAATAAATTGCAGAATAATTTACACAGAATTCATTGTCTTTGAGAGCTCTAATTACCTTAATTTATCATCTACCTATGTAATTAAATGGTTAGAACATATACCTGTAAAATGAAAGACCTAGGTTAAAGTTTAGGTCATGTTGATACTTTACACTTCTATTTACCATTGGGATCACAGAGAAATTTTTAAAAACCAGAATTCATTTCTTCGATCATAAAGCAAATGAATGAACCTATAGCACCATTTCTGATCAGTTTTCTATTAACAAGTAAAAAATGTCAGCTTACCTTATGGGGATTTCTAGATGATAGGCTTAGACGAGCTTTTCTATGAGAGTTCCTAGACTCTTTTGAGCTGGAAAGTGAATGCATTCCTGCAATTTCTTCACTGCCAGTTGCACAGAGAATATCTTGTGCTGATGTAGCAAGTGTTTCATCATTCTCAACAGGAAGGCCATCCACTATATTTCTGCCAAACGGCCGCATCTTTTTTTTTAATTCAGGCTCTCCATCTAATTCTTTTCCCTCCTCTATGCTGGGACTACTCCACATGCGTTTGATTGGTCTGGAATTAAAATTTATCATGAAATTATTAACCTACCTTGGAACACTTATTGATCTTAAAACATGAATTAAAGAAGCCATCCTTACTTCAACTTACATGGTCTACACATCAATTATAAAATTGGAGCAACATATGAGATAACTGTCATTATGTTCTTCAATAAAGGGTTCTTAAAGTGACCAATTTTGCCAAATTTTGAATAACCAACCAAGAAATGTTGACAAATTTTGGGAAAGGCAATTGGAAGAGAGAGAATGTTATGCATCAGAGCTGTGTTTTCTAATTCCAAGAAAAGATGTCATAGATACTTTCAGCTGGCATACATAGCTTTCAAGGAAAAGAATCTCACTTACTCATCACTTGGAGGGGGTGTCGTTTCTCCAATTTTTCCATTCCTNAAGAAGAAAAGTTTTTTACTCCTCTTGCATTGAATAGTACTAAGGACCATAATGTTGGGTAAATAGTCAATTTTATCATATAGGCAAATTTTGATATCCATATTAAGATATAAATCATGAAAGGATAATTTATACAGTCATTGTAAATGAAAATATTTTATTGGAAATGCTAAACATTTTAAGGTCAACAGGGAATAGCCAATATTATTTTGACAATTTTGAAATTTTAAATGCAGCAAAAAAGAAGAGGGTATCTCAATTTCAATGCATGTCAAGAACATAACATATTGAATAAGCCAAATAATTTTCTATTCCATTGATAGATGATGAATTTTCTCAAAAGAGGTTTTAATTCATAACCAATTCTTAAGTTTTCTGAAAATCTTTCTTTAAAATGAACTTTAGCATCAGATGCCAATAGCCCGGTAGAAATGCACAATCAACAAGTACTTTTTCAACCCAACACTAAAAACATTACCATGGCCAAAAGAGAATAATAGATACAATTATACAAAAAATTCTGCTTAAGTTTATAAACAAAAAGTTTAAAATTTGACTTTAATACTAACAGACCAAATTTAAGGTGCTTACACAGAGGAATTCCATCAAAAGGAATTATAAAGTACTTGTATATGTAATGCTTAAATGAGATAGCATCTGCCACCTCTTTTCCTTTCAAATAAAGATAATGATTTGTCTGAAATTTGTTGAAAGAGTAATAACAGTAGATTGACTGTCTTTTTGCCATCATTTTAACATTTTCAGAAATGTGAATAAACCTTCCTTATAAATTTACAAAATGAACACCAAAACAGCACTGGACAACATTTTTTTTGGAGCACATTAAAATGAGACACAATTGAACAAAAATGGGATTTAAAAAGATGAGAAGAAAACAATTTGCTACATTACTTGTAAGACACTTTGGCATTGTCAGGAAGAAGGGGAGCAGCTGTTGCAGAAATGATTCCTCCAAGTACTGTTGATATCCGACCGTCAATGGGATTCACCACTGTGCTGCTACTGCTGATTTCCAGAGGCAAAGATAGACTTTTCCTCCTCTCATCCTGTGAGCTTAAATCTTTGCTTACTTCTGATAGAATGTCAGCTCTTTCATTTACTATGGGTGCATTAAACAAATATTCACTTTCAGTCTTACTTGAATCTTTGTCATTGCTTTCACAAACAACTTGATGAACACCACCAGTTACATTTGGAAGGTTTTCTCTACTTCCGTCAGAATCCAAAAACAATTTAGCTCTGGCATGTTCAACTAACAAGTTGGCTATCCGTAAATTTAACCAATTGGGATCACTAACAGTTTCTATCAAAGGTAAAATAATCTTCCGAGCTACTAAACTAGTAAGTACTTTCCCAGGAGGAGTATCAGCAAGACTGGCTTCACTCTCTGAAAAATAATGCTCTAAGGGACAAGATGGCAACTTTCCCACCTTATCAATTACATTTTTGACGATGTACATGGATATATTCAAAAGATAATTCCTTGGCAGATCCTTGGTGCCTCTGGATTGTCCAAATCGGAACCTGTAGTAAGCCTCCTCCCCTAAACCACTTTCTACCAATACTTTCCATTTGGCTGATACAGAGCTGGTACAAGATCTCTGGGGAGAGGTTACTGAGTGAGGCGTTACAGACTGAGATGGAGTTTGGATATCATCTCTCCTTTGCTCTTCATTCGTAGCATCTTCTTCTGAAAGTAAATTATCATCTTGTTCTTTCACTTCTGCAATGTCTTTGGTCTGCAATAAACCTGCCTTAACTGAATGAATAGAGTTGTCAATCTTCCTCGAACTAGTCTCCTCCAAAGTAACTTTTCCAACACATACACTTTGTTCTGATTTTCTCAACTCATCCTGAATGGTTGTATATGTCATGGTTTCTGCAGCACGTTTTTTCCGCCTGCAAGCAAAGTGATATGGTTTACTATGCCTTATACAAACAAAGAATTTTGAACACACAAACCATTCTCCACATAACTGACATTAATCCTGGCTTAATATGCATATAACTCATCTGCAATCTTTCATAATCCTAATAATAGATTTGTACCGGTGGCATGTAATCTAAAAATTAGGAAATTACTTAATGCTTTGTAACCATTTGGTAAAAAGAATGATATTTTAATATTTTTTTAACTTTTAACTATGTCCATTTTCCAATAAAATAAAGTTATAAAGTAGAGATTAAACCATATAACAAAGAGAAATATAAGTCGTAGCCAGAGTTGTTTTTTGCAATTCTAGTGTTCTATGAAATGAAACTATATTCAGTTAAACCTGAAAAGAAAAATGTAAATATATGCAACATAAATGACTTCTTAAATCAAAGATTTCTTGAGCAAGAAATTGAATAATCGACTCATAGAAATCAGAAGAACTATTTCTTAACATTTCATGACTTACACATTTTTCTTTATGAAACCTTTCGAATTATACACTTAAAAATGTTAAAAAGTCCACCATAAGTACAACCAAGTGTCATTCAAAAATCAGTTTCATTTGAAAATGAATTCAAATAGAAAGAAAGTGTTTTAATACACATATGATGATGACATTTTTACACCATTATGTGATTTTCAGTGAACTATTTGTTCCAATTCTACGTCAAAAATCTACCATCTTCACCAAAGAAATACAAAAGTAAAATAATGCACAAGGGTGGCCAAAAAGTTCTTTTTAACAGATATTGAAGTATTGGTATGAGCTCTTGTCTCAGCAACCGAGTTATAGAATTGATTCAAAAGTTCAGAACCAGGCATTCTGTTGTCATAGAAATAGATACATTCCCAGCATGAATTCAACAAAAAAGTTTAACTTTCTCATCAAGCATTGACCTATTTAAAAGGTTTAAACCTAATGCAAATAATTTTAATTTAACCTATCAACAAATCTAATCCCTTGGCTTTTTCCTAGATACAAAGAATTTCATATAGCCATACTTATGTGTTGCACGTTTCAACAAGTCCATAATTTTCTAATAAGATACTTCTTAGTCAAGCACTAAATATGTGAAAACAGTTTTGTTAAAAGAAACTGTTTAAGAGTTACGCCAGTATTTTAATAATTCAAATAACTCTTTCAATAAGAACTTTTTCACCATCGCTAAGGGAGTAACATTCTCAATGTATAAGATAGAAATTTTCTATATCTGAGCTATTGACCATAGCAAATACTGCATCAATTTACAATGAAACATTCATAAAAAGAGGGAATAATCATATTAAAAAACCTAATTTATCATCCATCTTTATTCAAAAGAAACATCTGGCTTCCAAATACCTTGCTTTCCGGAATTCTCGAAGGTGACAGAGGAAAAGCGAACCAAGCTTCACAGCTAAGCTGGGAACATCACATCTTGATCCAAGGTAGGCTGCTTGTTTGAGGCAAATATCTAACAACACTTTTAATTCAGTAGGAAATGACTCATCGGTACTTAGATTTGGGTACCACTTTCCCAGGCACAGTTTATGAATGTCTTCCATTAAAAGGACCATTTCTTCTTCCAAGTCAACTCCTCTCTGGCACCAGCTATGTGAGGCACATCCTTTGATTACTTTAGCAAAGTATAGAAAGGACAAGATACTGCAGTTACTACTAATAAATTGGAGACCAACTTGCTTGATGAAACTGAAACACAGTGACTACTGCCTAATGCTAACCTAGTGCTTCATTACAATTTCAAATGAAAGCATCCTTGATTGTCTGATATATCAAGCTAAAAATCAACTTTGTAGCAAGTGTCACACAATTACAAAAATATTTGTCAAATTGCATAACCCAGACCTTAACTACAGATCAATTGCAATCAGGCTATTTATTGCAGAGGGATATTTAATCATTCACAACAGGTAATTGAGATCCTTCAAAACCTCTGAATAATATTTATTTTTCCAATATTTAATGAAAACGCCAATGAATTAAAAACATGATTTTAAATAGCTTATGTAAAAAAAATCATCTATGTGAAGAGATTAAACAGCGACAACTTAATTTCAACACTTTTCAGCTTATCTCTAAGAGATGACTGTAAATTAAATAATAAGTATCAAAATGATCCATGAAATCACACAAAATCAATTAGATCCACAGAGAAAAAGTAAAAATTATTGAAAATAGAAAACTTTCACCAGAATACATTTTAATTAAGATATAAGTGAAAGCAATGCAACAAAAATATTTATAAATACGACAAGAAATTCCCATAATCATAAGTTTTCATAAGAAATAATTAAAGACTTTAACTTGAAATCAAAAACCTTGAGTGGAATTTAATTCATAAGCTAATATGATATACATTATTTTTGTTTAACAAGTTGATACCATAAACTGCACTCTTTTAAATATTACCCCATTAAAGTTAGTCAAAAACCTCATCATGTCAAACAGAATGATTAAATATAACAAAGTTTGAAGATGAATCTAAGTTTAAAATTATACTATATTGTAAGAGCAAAATGAAGTCTCCTAATAAGTTAATATTAACTAGTAATATATTTCCAAAGTAATCAATCTTATTTAATAGTGCAACTCTGCATTGAAGTCATGCCAGAGTATAATTCTGCACACACAATTTCAATCTGAAAGGCTGCGTTCTAATGATGTTTAGGTTTTTAATCATTGCATATCCTTAAATACCAAAACGCACTTTGCAGTATAAAATACATAACCTCAATTTATAATGTATTACTGGTAACTAATTCATGCTACCATTGACTTCCACTGCAATCAGCTTGTCTAATTTATCTTCAAATATAAAATGTTTTATTATTAAAATTTTAAAGCTGGTGCACATTCTCTGGCTAGTAAATTCATTTTACAAAAGGTACTGGAGACAATCAAACTTACAGAATAGGCTAGCACCTATACATACCAATTCAGAACAAGACCATTAATGATAAAGTTGTTGAATTTTTCAATTTTTTTAACTTAAATTTTTTAAAACAGATATTCCAAAAATTATACATGAATTTTGAAGAATTTAATGTTATGGGTATTATACAAAATAAAAGAGAATACCATTAAATAGCATAAGTAATATATTAAGTGAAGTAACATATTAAATATGAATGCATATACAGGAACAGGAGTATTTGGGTATTAGGCTGAGATTACCAGCCATTAAATGAACATTAATTTACTAATTCATGACTCTGAAGGGATACATCTACATAAATACCCTGCAAGCTACCTTTCGGCATGTGGCAGGGGGAAAAGGTAAGGCTTAACTTTCTTTCTTTGAAAATTTCTTTTCCATTACACCACCCTACTCTTCAGGGATGTTTTCTATTAACTTATTCAATATTTTTAATCCAACAAGCTTATTCTGTAGAAAGATTGTTTCCCAGCAAAGAATATGCAGAAATACTCTTCCCTTATTAGCAGGGTAAGTTCTAGGGAAACTGATTTTTTTGCACCGAGTCAGCCAAAACATAACATTTATCTTTGAAATATTCTTTTCCATTCCATTTTATAATCCTCTTCATGTATTTTTTTCTGCTTAAAACTGCTTTTTAATCTCATAAAGTTGTCTTTCCTTTCTTCTTCCTTCTTTCATTTTGCACACATTTTCTAATGTTATTATTGATAAGTAACAATATGTTTTAATTGTTAAGTAATTTTTTACACTTCACCATCATAAGTATTTCCATCTTTCTTGTTAACTTTTGTATTTATCTTATTAATTGAGAACTGAAAAAATATCTGAGAAACTTGCAGAGACCCAGATCATCTACAAAATTATTATTGATATTTACTATTTTATGATGTGTACTCCTTAAAAGCATAGGAGTGTTTTTTTTTGTGTATTTGAATACTGGTATTACAAGCATTATAGTAAAAAAGTATTTCACAAAAATATACAGGAAACATAAGGAGGAAATATATTGAATTACCCTATATTCTCAGATCTAAGATTCACCTAAGTTTTGGAAGTCATGAATGGAGAAAAACCTTCTTCTCTAAAATACATTTCAAATTGCAAATCTAAGATGCATTCATTTTTGGGAGCTCCAGAAACATAAAAAGGTGCATTTTAGATTGGAAAATATATTCTACTTTCTTTTGTGTTGGTATGGCTTCTACATCTACTAGGTTACTTTGATTCTGCATTTTATGTGCCTTGAATTACCTTCTGTTCTATAGATCACTTATCAAGCAATGGATAGAACATATTTAAAGCTAACTATTAGTAATAACTGTATTAATGAAAATGTACATGCTTTAAATTTAGTTTATATATTGATCTGACTTTTCATATGTCTATAATGTATGGACCAATAAGATTAATAAAATTATTATTAATCAATACCTGTGAAGACGATATGCCCAAAATAATGTTGTATGTATGTTCTAATTAAAATTCAATTAAAATAAATTATTTCAGACGAAAAACAATAAAATTACATTCTCTACTTACAGGTTTTATCACTTGATTCCATGGGTTTTCTCTTGTTTAGCTCTCCCATGCTCTTTTTTGAATTAGTTTCAAAGGGAATGGTTCTTGATGATGACTGTCCATCAAACAATGATTCATCATTTCTTTGCACTGTATTAATGTCCATCTTAGCCTCACCTTCTAAAATTTTCTTTTTCTCCAATCCAAGATGACCCCTTCCACTCAAGGCACTCTCCAATAATTTTGATTTCTGTACACTGTCACTCCCATTTTTGGTATGGCTTGATGAGGTATCAGTTCCATGTACCCTAAGTTCTGCTGAGATCTGACTTTTCTTTGGTCTGAAACCCTTTGTTCCACAAACAGCCCCCCTGAAATATACTGAGCCTAAACCTCCCCTGCCAAACTCCAACATACTAAGCTTCTCCTTGCCTTCTTCACTAGCAGCCTTCACTTCCTCCAAAATATCCCTGTCTGAGGAAGGCTTGCCCCTCAACCTGACTACATTTAACACCTCTCCAACAGAAGAAGTAGATGCCTGAAACCTCAAATCACCAGCTTTTTCATTTAGTCTCTCACTGGAGGCATCCTCAGAACTGCAAGAAACTTCTCCAACCGGCTTTTCTACTGCATCCATAATGGTTTGGTTGCTTCTGTCTTCAATCTTCCTCAGATTAGAACTTGCCAAAATATTATTGAACCACAACCACAACCAAGGAAATTTGTCTGCCATGAAAACAGGATTGATGACTTTGAGACTCATAATGTGAACCAAAGACTTGACACAGGAGATGGGGGTTGGAGGAAGGGGAGAGCTATGTGCCAGGATGGTCCTGGTGACCTTCATGGTCATCCAAGCTGAAAGGGCACCTGCCACAGTGGCAGATGAAAGGAGAAGTAGAGTGAAAAGGGGAGAGAGAAGGAATGGTGATAGGAAAAGAGAAGGAGATAACACGACGAGGAAGAATACAAAAGCTTGTTTGTGGGGTGCAGAATCTGCAAGCCAAGAAGGAAGACATAGTTTGATAGTGGCCCATGGCGTCCTTGCCTGTTGTGGGGATAAGAGAAATCAGTAATTAAAACTCGGAATGGAGAACTCTGATTTCAAAAGACCCAAGAGATACATTTTCCAAATAAATTTTAAAATATCTTTTGCCAAAATTGACTCCTTACATTAGGCCTGCATAATTTGCAAGAAGGGAAGTGCAACATGAATGTGAAAGAAAACGATTCCAGGCTGCAGATGAACAACATTGTGAATAAAAGGTAATTTAGTATTATCCTCACTACATGAATATGAATGTAACGAATTGAAGCATAAAATTATCAATAAATTATTGATTATAACATTCTCTAAATAACATCTTTATGTAATTGGAATAACATGAGAGGCATATAATCTTTAGTGTCACTTAGAGCACCTCTTTTTGATTGCTATGTTTATTTCTACATATTCTGTGAATAAGTACTGATTCCAAAACCCATCAAAAGCCGATGAGTGAACTCTAATAGGTGCATTTGGCCCACTGGCAACATGTTTTGCCAGCCTATCTTAGATATTCCTGTGGTATCATTTTTTAGAGATTAAAATCAATAAAGAAAGGGTATCTTATTTTATGCCATAGCAGTCACAGTAATTTTCATCATTAGGGACCAAGATACACATTCTCTGTATTCCATATAATACACTTGAATATTTTCTTAGTTGCATTTACAACTCAGATGTATGAAACTAGTTTAGAATTAACATAATAAAACAAGCTAAAATTATTTTAACTAAATGGGCAAACTAAATTTTATTTTCAAATAAAACATTTTGTTATCCTTAAAAAGAATATTTATTTTTCCGATTCAAAAGCAAATTCACATACTTTTCTTTTTGAATACTCACTATTTTACATTATATATTATTTTATTATAAAAGAAATTGATTCACTCTTCATAGAACCGTAGTAATAAAATTCAAATTACCAAGCAGCATAGCAGAAATATCACACTGGCTTTTAAGCAACTTTCAACTATGTAGTAACAAGCAACATAAGACATCCCAGTCATAAATCAAACGGTAAGTATCTTTGTCCCCTCCTCTTTGTCGATAATTAAATTGATTGTGCAGTTTTACAATTCATGAAGTAAGATAATTTATTGGACATTACATGCAAGGACAAAATATCGTCGAAGTTAAATACCACAGTTATAATCAACAACATAATAAATATACCAAATGCAGTGGAATTTCTTTCATTTACGACGAAAATTGGTATGAATGCCAATTTATTCGACAATGTAATCAATTGTATTGTAATCGTGAAATGATAATCGCTAATGATTACATCAAATCCATCATACATGAATTAATGTTACATATTTATAATATTTACCTTGAATTATGTTCAGCATATGCTAAACGCTTACGGCATGCAATGGCTAGATTTCATCTTTCATCATAATAAAATTGAAGTGACATAAGATTAACGTAATGAAATTAGTTGTAAATTTCAGTCATACAAGAAGAAAACGGATCGCTGAGACCTACCGTGAATGAAAACAATAATACACTACAACCATATGGTATTATACTCGAATCATTATTCGCAGTAATAACGACGAAATGATGATTAAAATTAGACACTTACCATTTATTGTCAATATCAACATTTACTTTCCCAGCTTCATTTCAAACATCACAGCCAAACGGCGCTTACGAAACAGGGAGATGGATCAACTGAAATTTCGACTAAACTGCCATAGAACTGCAAGAACCACTGGCAGTTAAGATTACAAATAATAATTGATATGTGTCTGCATTCATTTAAGTTTCGTTTGAAATAACTATACTTACGTCTTAAGGAATAAAGATTCTTCTTACTTGCAGGTGGGTGGATTCGCGAGGTTGCGAAGTTCTCCGCTTATGACGCACATGAGCGCGCCGTCTAAAATCAATTTAAAAAGTTTCTAAACTTACATTCTGCAGTGATTTCATTCGAATGCGCAGATAACCAACAATAATAGATTCATAGACAGTTATAAGGCATTTACATGGCACTCCCCGATACGCCTCAACGTATTGAACTACGTGCGAATGGTGCGAATTAAGTACGGCATTTGCGATATTTGCGATTTGTGTACTAATGGCGCGTAAATTTAAACTCACTAAGAGCAAGAATAAGGTTTTGCTCTTTCTTGGGCTTTTGCATGATATCTACACTTCATAAAAAAATAATAAATTATACTTACAATAGTTATTTTGGTACTCTTTGTCAAACAGTTATGTTTATGTCATAATTTTCCATAAATGTATGTAAAAAGAAGTAGTTCTTTCTCAGTGAATTGCATATAGAATTCGATCTCAGGTCTCTAACTGGGTAGGCTACCTGGTTGGATACCAAAGAAGGATTTCTACAGTGGTATGTAAAACTAACAAATCTCTACAAATATAATCAGATTCTTGGTGTCTATCTAAAATTTTAGATTTATATTGATGAAAATTTAAACTAAGAACCTAACCTTGATATTAGAAAGGTATATTTACATCACAGTGGTTACGAAGATTTCATGATTTCCATAGTATAATCTTAGATTGTTCAATGATGCTTTGATAATGGAACTTATATGTTAAAGGATGTATACACCCATAAATAAGCAATGAAATATATTTACATCCTGCCAAGATCGTATGTGTCTTGTTTTCTTGCAGCATGCTACCCAATTTAACCATTGATTTTTATCTGCATTTGAAATATGTTCATGACTGTCTTTTTTCTATGGATATTGCAGCACATTTTTACATATTCATTGTTCTTTTAACATCATTTTTCAAACTGTCTCATCTAATGATACATGAATTTTATGAATGAAATTACTTTTTATATCACCATCTTCTCTCTAACTGTGATCATCACAACAGCGAATAAAGTAAAGAAGGACGTAGAGTACAGATCTTGGTCCCAGGGGACCCTCAGTGCTATAGTCTAGTCATTCCTATAATTTAAATTAAAGTATACTTTTTATTAGATTATTTATTACCTNAATGTGGTTATAAAGCGACTGCAAAAAATGGGGAGGTAAAATACCGAAAGTAGAGAGTTCCCTAGAAGTGTCATTTAAGGATACACGGACGTAGTTCTAGCGGTAATCAAGTGTCATTTAAGAAATTTTCGGGCACATGAACCCATAGTAAGACAGATCACTAATGAGATTATGAGGTGGTCAAGCAAAAGCGTGGAGTGATACAACTGTGGCAGTTAAAAAAATTGAGAGGATGGACCACGTGGATTCGCCCGGGGATTATTTGACAAGCAGCCGACCGTGAGGTTAATTGTATAAACAAAATAGTGCATATTTAAGCTATCCAATAGCTGGACGCATCGGACAAAAAATAAACAATCGCTCTTTCTCTCACAGAAAACTGTTCTCTAAAGCGGATCTTCCTTTCTTTCTAACAGTTAATAACAAAAGTTGAAATTGAAACACTCTTCTATTCTGATATGTTGCTTAATACAAGAAAATGCCCAGTTTTCCCACATATTCGTTTAGAAGATATTATAAGCTAGGGCATGATTAATTCTATAATCAATTACTGAAAATTTTGAAT
Source organism: Ladona fulva (assembly GCA_000376725.2). Lineage (NCBI taxonomy): Eukaryota > Metazoa > Arthropoda > Insecta > Odonata > Libellulidae > Ladona > Ladona fulva. The sequence continues at coordinate 796,631 of KZ308411.1, forward strand.
CTATATTTACATTTGTAACAATAGAGTATAGTAGAAGTAGAGCACAAAATTTCATTTAGTAAGAAATGAAACAGAATTGATATTTACCATTATGATTGCTTTATTGCTGTAGTTTATACCTCAAAAATAGTAGGAGAATAACAAGTAGAAAGGAATAATAAAAATAAGAGCACTTATCAATATGTAAAAACAATTAATGAAAGTTAAAGATTGCCTGATTCTGACTGTTTGAACATTTACACACATCTCAAAGGCCCCAAAAACTTTTTCAGGTACGTTAGATGATGCTGGTCCCAGATCTCGGTCATTGATATAAAAATGAACAGTGCTAGTTTTGGTTTTTTTCACTCCAACTGCATCTCCTACCTATAATATAAATGATAGATGTCGGATTTATGGCCCAATAATTCTAAGTAATATTAAGTTGGAATTCCATAAGAATTAAGTTGGAATGCCATAAGTAATAACGTCAATCATTGATAAGATTATCTTTATCTTTAAAGCCTCTCTCTCTCTCTCTCTCTCTCTCTATATATATATATACACCTTTTCTCTACAAGGCTTCTGAACATTCCTTTTATGTTCAGTCTTACTTTAGAACAATTGCTTTGGATAAAAAAAAATCATACTTTTCGGAATCATAATTATAGTTGCCTCATAATTATAACTACTCACCTCAATTGGTCCATTGAAGTAACTTGGAACTGCCAATTTATTATTACACCAAGTATTCATCCCATCGAAGACTACAGTATAATCCTTATGAGGACCACTAGAAAAACCATAATAATTTTTTTAATTAGAGAACGAAGTTGATATTCATTACACTATAAAAGTTACCTAAAATGAATGAGATTATATTACATCATCATAAAAATTATTCTTCTTTGACACTTATAAATTACGTAATCTGTTCAACATAATGTTTTATTGCAGCTTCCATTGGCCCACTCTCCTTTGATTTATGTTTCCTGGATCAATAATTATGAATAAACAATCAAATGATAGACAGGTTTCTGTCGAATGTACCATATATGCATCTACGTCTATATATGTACCCTGTAAGCTGACTTTTGGGGTGTGATCATGGCTCCATAAATTGTGAGTCACTGTAGCCTATCGTTTACTGAAAAAGGAATTCTTTCAGCCTCTGGTCCTAACATTAATTTCCCAGATTTTTTCTCGCAGTATCACGTTGGCTCATGTGAAAGGGTTGACGCATAATAACCAAAACATGCCGCCATTTATTCCGCCACCAACCGACTTTGGTGGCGGAATAGTCAGCGTTTTCATCTACCAACTCAATTCCTCATAAAATCGAAATCCTTTTGTTTTACATCCTCTAATTCTCGCATTACCCTCTTAATGAAAGGGTTCAATCGATTAAATATACTTAGGCTTGAAGAAAGTTTTGCAAAATTGCATCTCTCAAGGACTTTTTATGCCTCTCACCAAACTTTCTTTCGTAAAGTCGAGTTTCTCCAAAGCTCCATACATGTCACGGATCTGGATACGTCATGATTTGCTATTTATTAGGGTTTCTCGAAGATATCTAACCGAGTCAATTGATATTAAGTTTTTCCCTCAAAGGCTTTACGAATATTTGAATCTACATTGAGCTCCAATTGCCAATCATCACACCATTTTATAGTTCTATCTGGATCCTTGGACAACATTAATTTATTTTCCCTGCTTTTCACTTCCCTGCAAGTCACCGTGTCGTTTGCAAATATTCTAACCTTACGTGTGCAATTATTCTAATTTACTTTCTAACTTACTCAAATATTCTAACCTCATAATACTTCTTACTTAACCTCATTGTTAAGGTCAATAATTTATAAAAATAAGTGCGGAGAAACGATTATACTCCCGAAAAATTCTCTACTAAATTGGATCTAATGCGATACGGTCCGAAACGCTGTTATCTAAAATACAGCCATTGATCCCATTTGCAACATCTCCATTAATAGCGGCAAAAGTTAATTTATGGTACAATCTTATATATTTAATTCGTATGTGGTGTATGTTATGTGTGGTGAATTCATGGTGAATACGAATGTATACATACATATATCTACAATATAAAATAAGTTTCACCAACCTGTTTTTCATTAAGGTGCTAGGTATAGAATCTTTTGAGGGGTCTCTTGTCGTCACACCAATGCGAAAACATGGTTTCCAGAAAAGAGTAATTAGGGAACTAAAAGGTAAAAATTCCTCTTTAATGACAATCCAAAAGACTTCGTCAACTTCAAGAGGTCGGTTTGTAATACCGACCGAATTGCCACCTTCAAGACAACTGGAAAAACAGAAAATAAGTCAAGTAGACCTTTGCCTTAAATCAACAAGTATTTGACAACCTCTCCTAAGACTTACTTTAGTTTCTTCATAGTTTTTCCATCACTTGTCAAAGCCACATTAGTTCCGCAACGATTATGAAAGACTAACTTGGAATGGCCTTCACCCATTATTCTCCCTTAAAAATAGATTTTTTATAATATGATCAAATGTGAAGCGGGAAACATCTTTGTAGTACAGACAACAAACACAAATAGAGCTACGCAACACAAGTTAGAATTCTGATTTAAAACTTTTATATGCTGAACAGCTCGTGACCAAGCTTCTAGCGATAGAATGGTACAAGCATTTCTTATTACATTAAGTAATGTTGCAATTCGGAAGACGAAAAGAAGCAACCATATTGCTTTCCCGTACATTCGGCTACACTATACATACTCCACCATACTTAAGATGGTGGGTACTAAAAATCATTTATGTTCTCTTTTTATTGTGTCATTACTGGCTACTATGTTAAATAAACATTGCTTGCTTACTTGATAAAAAAGGTGAGCCACATAAATGGGAGTGTTTTATACATGAGGAAATGTGGTTATAAAGCGACTGCAAAAAATGGGGAGGTAAAATACCGAAAGTAGAGAGTTCCCTAGAAGTGTCATTTAAGGATACACGGACGTAGTTCTAGCGGTAATCAAGTGTCATTTAAGAAATTTTCGGGCACATGAACCCATAGTAAGACAGATCACTAATGAGATTATGAGGTGGTCAAGCAAAAGCGTGGAGTGATACAACTGTGGCAGTTAAAAAAATTGAGAGGATGGACCACGTGGATTCGCCCGGGGATTATTTGACAAGCAGCCGACCGTGAGGTTAATTGTATAAACAAAATAGTGCATATTTAAGCTATCCAATAGCTGGACGCATCGGACAAAAAATAAACAATCGCTCTTTCTCTCACAGAAAACTGTTCTCTAAAGCGGATCTTCCTTTCTTTCTAACAGTTAATAACAAAAGTTGAAATTGAAACACTCTTCTATTCTGATATGTTGCTTAATACAAGAAAATGCCCAGTTTTCCCACATATTCGTTTAGAAGATACCGAACTCTCTTATACTACGTCATTACCATCAATCTTATGTTCTGAAAAGCTCCCGAAAAACCCTGCTAACGCGCGTTTCGATTATAAAGTTACGTTCAGGTAGCTACTACTATCGGATTTTTAATTATGTGCCCCTGGACTTAGTTAATATTTTGCGAACTTAGTGCTCAACGTATATGAACAATTTTTACATCATAGAAAAGGTAATTTTATATACTATCGCTAGGATTTTTTTTGTTGATGGTTGTTGAAGAACTAAATTTACCGTGAAGAAATATTTAAACCAAGGTACCAAAAAAATGGCACTTTTTGCGAATCTCGCCTTTTTCGTGATGTATAAAAATCAATTGCAAAGAAACGGCTCAACTTACGGCAACGAAATTTCATCCAGAGAAGCATAAGAGCAATGTCAGTCTGATGAGCCTTTTAAAAATTTGGAATATACGTCATGTTGTTGTTAATCGACGTAAAAGTTTTTAATCTATCTAGTCCTAGAGTTTTGATCATAGGAAAAATTTATTGCACCGTCGAAAAAAATTTCTATGATCCGAAAATTTTGAATTTAGCCATATTTTAGTTGAACTAAATAAAGCGACGTTGCCAAGCGTTCTTCACTTTCCCCCGCTATAGCCTGTACGTATTCCCGACTTTTCTCGCTCCTACGCCGGAACTATTTTACTTCGCCGAATTCTTCTAATTTTACGTTACGAACAAAATATAAATAATTTAAGCCATTTTGTTACTTACCTGTTAAGTGTTACTCGTCCTCGTCGTCATCTTCACTGCTACCGGAATTGTTCAGATTTATTACTACTGGCTCAATAAAATCTTCATTTGGTCATTTATCCAGTCATTTTCTTCTATTTTAATGACATGCTGGGCTGCTTCTTGCCAGTCTGATGCCAAGACAATTTTTCTAAAGCTGTCACACATAGCTGAAGCATATCTTTCACTTTATGGGTTTATTATTTTTCGCCACCCAGCTTTTCACTTTTGCCCATATCAATTCTATGGCATTGAATTCACAATGCGCATCAGGAGTCCACAAAAGCTTTACTTCCTTGCCACTTTCTTTCATTATTTTGTCAAGAAGGTATTTGAAAATCTTAAATTTCCTTTTTCTAAGTTCAATTAATTCTGTTTTTGTTAGCGAATCATAACTGTCTTGAGTGCCATTTTCTAATACTGGAGGCTCAATGAGTCTCTCTATTGGCCAGCCAATAATTTGGGATTTATTCCAATTCATTGTGGGATTTTTTGTTCTTGGATCTTGCATTGTATGGTATGGAGCACGGTCTAGAACCAAGGCAGATTTATTAGGAATCCTGCCAAGTATTCGCCGAAAATATTCCTCATAATGTTGCGCATTCATTTCGGAGTGATAGTCCGATTGATTTTTCCCCCTCAAAGACAAGCATAGCATCACTTGGGTCCAAGAAACCGTTTTCACCCCCGGTGTGAAATATTATTATGCGCTTACCAGCTCCAGAAGGTATTCTCTATCCACCTTTCCAACCTTTAATCTCCTGGATTATTCCATGATCAAAATTAATGGAATCAGACGAGCAATCTACTTCTTCCTGCCATGCAAACTTCACAGTATGATTCGCTCCACACCAGGTCGCGTCGGTATAATATATCTCCCAACCTGCGGCTCTGATTCTCTTAATAGTGCGTAGATACGTATGGCGCTGGTCCGAAACTCCCTGACTTTCTATGAGGACAGGATTATTATTTAGTTTTAGAATGGAGAATCCCAATTTTTCACCCATTTTAGCATCGTGCTCTCACTAACATCGGGGAAATCTTCCATTTCAGACCTCAGCTCATGCAGAACTTTTAAGATTCTTGGGAATTCCCTCCTGATGAAAAAGCTACGAACTTTCCTTCGAATCACACCTTGTAAAATTTCGTCAATAATGACGCAATGCCTACCTGTATTTTTCTTCGACGAAGATAGTTCTGAAACGAAGTTCATACGATGCTCCCGAACGATGCTCTTCGCCGTTCTTTCGCTCACTCCGGCACAAGATGCAGTGTTGGTTGTTACTTGATTTAAATCTACATCTTCCTCTCCTGGCTTCATTGCTTGAAAAATGTTTCTAACGTTGTGAATAATGTCTTTCTCGCGCTTCCGTAGACTGCGCAGTTTCACTCTGCCTTTCCCACCATCCGAGTTTTCTTGAGTAAAAAGGACTTAAGACTTTCCTACTAATACTACAGATGGCAACTTAGTTTTGAGTTATTTCTATAGCTTTCACTGAAAAGTTGTACCGAAGGGTATCCAATTCCGCGAAACCAGTAGGGCGCCGCGTAGAACCAAAAATCTCCCGCATACACCAAAATATTCAGGTATCATTCCTAGCGTCCAACTGATTTCGCGGAATTAGAAGTCGTTAGCCTTTGGTATGCTCTTGCAGTAGCCAGTGGCACGGATTTAGGAACGTTTCAACGAGAGACATTTATATACAGCCATGTCCCTTTTTACTTCTTGTGGTAATCTACACACACATTTGTAAATTCATCATGTAAATGGTTACTGTGACATTTCTGATGTCATAGAATGAGCATTTCGCTAATTTTCCTTCAATTACTTTCTCTGATTTATTAAACCACTTTACATTTTCTGCTCCAACAGCTACAACAGTAGGACGTTTTCTAATTCGCGCGCTAGTAGCAGATGATGTGGCAACGCTGTCGCGTATCTCTCGGACCAGATAGACCAGATTACAATTAAGCTCATTAACATACAAAAATGACTTATTTTCGAATCATAGAAATGTTTTTCATAATATTAAGAATGCGACGGTGCAATACATTTTTTCTGTGATTAAAACTCTAGGACTAGATAGATTTTAAACTTTTACGCCGATTAACAACAACATGACGCATATTCGAAATTTTTAAAAACCTCATCAGACTGACATTGCTCTTATGCCTCTCTGGATGAAATTTCGTTGCCATAAGTTGAGCCGTTTCTTTGCACTTGATTTTTATACATCACGAAAAAGGCGAGATTCGCGAAAAGTGCCGTTTTTTGGTACCTTGGTTTAAATATTTCTTCACGATAAATTTCGTTACCATCAACAAAAAAATTTCAGCGATAGCATATAAAATTACCTTTACTATGATGTAAAAATTGTTCATATGCGTTGAGCACTAAGCTCGCAAGAAATTAACGAAGTCCAGGGGTACATAATTAACAATCCGATAGTGACTACTTGAACTGTATGATTCACTGTATGATCTCCAGTAATACTTACGAAGAACGTTTACCGGAGGATAAGTCTTCAGTAACTCCTATTCCACGCAGCTAAAAGAAGAACGAGAATGTAGTGTGACCGATTCTGTGGTGTATATAAAATTTTTATAACTATGGAATAACCTTCTACAAAAAGGGCAAGTTCGTATCAAATAAAAGATCACATTGGGTGTGGGGGATATCTCCATTATGGATAAGATAACGATAAGGTATATTGAATTACAAATCAAATAATGAAAGGCCGCAAGTAGAATTTGTATCCCATAAATGGCAATTTATCGAAAAACTGTTATGTAGAAAACAAAAGTTATTTTTCACGAGGTTTCGATAAAGCTCGAACATTTCATATTTTGTCTGATTCAAGTTTGCTCGAATGGATTGCTCACCTTTCACATTTAAGAGTCTAACCAAAAGTAAACCTAACTGCGTTAATTCAGTCATTAAGTTCAGTTTTGGCATTCAATTCGACTATGAACGTATAATTGGAGCTAATACGGTACAGTGCAAAATGATTTTCTCCAAGATACAGTCATTTACTCCGTTTACTATTACATTTCCAGTGATAGCGGAAACATTTCATTTATGGTGCATTTTTTAAGATTCACATTTGGTATGTGTTATGTAAGTGTGGTGGATGCATGGTGAATATACTGTGTATGTCTACATACATATATTACGTAAGTTACACCAACCCCTCTTCCATTAAGGTGTCAGGAATAGAATCTATGGATGGGTCTCTTGTCGTCACGCCAATGAGAAAACGTGGCTTCGCTAAGAGGGACATTATGACATTAAAAAGGAATTCCCATTTCTCTCCAATGACAATCCAAAAGACTTCGTCAACTTGAAGCGGTCGGCATTTAATACCGACTGAATTACATTCATCAGAATCACTGGAAAAACAGTAAATTAGTTCAAGTAGGCCTTAGCCTTAAATCCTTAAGTATTTGACCACCTCTCACAAGACTTACTTCAGTTTCTTCATAGTTCTGGCATCGTTTGTCAAAGCCACATTAGTTCCGCAATGGTTATGAAAGGCCAACTTGGGATGGCCTCCACCCATTAATCGCCCTTAAAATAAATCTGTTAATGTGAAGCTGAAAACATCTTTGTTAGATCTTTTTGGATCAGAAAACAAACACAATTAGATCGAAAAAGCACAATTGAGGATATTGATTTCAAACTTTCAGACGCTGAATAGATCGTGACCAAGCTCATAGTGATGGAGTGGTACAAGGATTACTTAAAAGTAATGATACGATTTGGAAGGCCAAAAGAAGCAACCATATTGCTTTCCCGGACATGCGGCCCTCTACTATACTTAACCCTTTCCTTCCCACGACAATTGCGACTTCCCAGCCCAGAAAGCTCACGCCTTATTTTTGAAAATTTCAAAGTTCTTTCATAAATTTGTTGAGAGCTTATTTTATTGTCCAGGGTTTTCATATTTTTATGAAAATGAACAACACATCGTTATTGACGTATAAAAATTATACATGGTAAACCATTGTAAGAAAAAGAAGGTTGGAACACGGCTGTATATGAATTAGAGGTATAAAAACACTCCATAAGCCGTCTTTCGGCAAGAGGAACTCGCGCTCAAAGACTAACGGGAAGCTCCGGGTTACCGATTTCTGGGAAGCCCAATGATCATTTCGGAGACAAAGCTTCCATCCTCAGGGGGTCTCCACAACGGAAGTGAATAAGCGAGGTGAGTGGTTGGTTTTTTATCTTTTCTGAAGGTGTGGGGGATTAAGTGTGGGGGGGGTTTCTGCTGTGACGTCTGTAAAGAGGGTGAGGGCTCTTTTCGGATGGCGGTCAAGCCTTTATACTGTGTGAAGGTGTGGGGTAGAAGAAGTGGTTAAAATATGATGACACTCTCTCGAGTAAAAAATAAACCCGGTATAGTAAGCATGGAGCACTTAACCGGCAGGGAGCATTGTACAGTGAACCCTACTTAAGGTGGTGCTCACATTACAGTGAGCCTCGCCTAGGTAGCTCTCACTGTAGTGCTCCCTGCCTGCTGGGCGAGGTACACTTAACATGGGCACGAGGCACTTAACATGTAAATTTTAAAAATAATAAAGAGAAGACCACCACATGGTATGTAAGTAGCATGATTATTTAAGACGGTATATTATGCATAATTAAGATTACTAATTATGAGCAATGAAGTAAATGTATTAAAATACAGAAAGGAAAAAGACACTGAAATAACAATGAATGAACGGCGCCACTGACCCGGCGATTTTTTCCGTGAAGACTCCGTGTTTCTCACTAAGGAATAATTAAGACATCATTCCTAGGCATCATGAGTTCGAACCTAGTAGGAGGTCCCGTTTAAATACTTTTCCAGTTTAAATACATCGCGCGAATTTTCAAAATTCGTTTAGGGCATTTTCCGCTAAGATAGAAGATTGAAATTCAAGGTATCGTTAGAAGAAATAGATTTCTATCGCAAATCGTGAAGATTTTTGCTTCAGTGGCCTTAGGTTCGATGCTAGGACGCGCAGCCGGAACTTTGGTACGCGACGATTTGGTCCGCGGCGACTGGGTGCTACGATGATTTAGTAACGACTCGCGATAAATTGGTTGTTAGGCAAGGCTGAGATTTCTCATATTTAATTGTTATTGTTGTTGCTGGTTAGAATGCAATAGTTTTGTTAGTATTTAACCTTTTGTTAAACAATAATTAGAAGTATACCTTACTGGAATCGGAGCGTGCAGTAGGGGAGGAAAACACTTATCCGGACGTAAAAATACGACAAAAGTATTGTTTACGTATAAATTAAAGTCTTTGATACGCAAGGAGTACGCATCCCGAGATAAATGAGTGTTGTTTCAGAGATAAATAACGAAGAGAGGAAATCGGCATAGATGATTAATTTGAATGATACTTAGGAAGAGAGACTGCAAATGACCATAGAAATTTACAATAACATATGTATGTTGCTAAAAGGATATTGTTCATATCGAAATCATTGGGAGAGAGGTTCAGGACGCGGACGTTTGCTATAAATCTCCTGGCAGTTACATAAAGATTACTCAAATGGACAAACGGAAATGGTTATTTGTAAGGCGGAGGAGGTGGGGGAGGGAGGAGTATGTTGCATATGTGTGTGAATTGTTAGGTAATGGGTATCAAACCACTCGTATAATTGTACAGATTACGAATAAACAATGAGTAACGCAATAAATATATGCATAATGGAGTTGGTTGGAGGAAGTTGGGGTTTGATTACCCGCTTCGTCCTTTCTTATCTGGACTTTATGAGAAATAAACATTAACAAATGTATGAGGATAAAAGTCAATCGTTCATATCAAAATCCTTGGAAGGAATCTTAACTATATTTCTTCAATGAAAAGGAGAAACAGATTTTAATGTATTTATTCTCTCAAGATATGACTAAGAGCAATTGGTTAGATTGAAAGAGGAAGATAATTCCAATTAAGTCCATTTTAACAATTATTATGAATGAAAATTTCCTTTCACCGGAAAATATACCAACTAGGATGGATCAAATATGAGATTCACATGGGGTGGATTTTAACATTTTTTACAAGGCACTTTCCGAATAACTTAATGGCTAAAATTCGTGAAATTTGTGAAAATTAAGCGTACGAAATAAACATTTAATAGTCCACAACCATACGAGAAGCATTTCCGGGAATTGATGTAAGAGGTACTATAGGTTACTTTCTCAACGTATGATACGCAATTAGCGCTGAAATTGTTTTGATATAAAAATCTCTTTTCTTTTTCTTTTAATTTATCATTAATGCTTACTTTGTTAAATAAACATTGCTTGTATGATAAATAAAGGTGAGCTACACATATGGGAGTGTTTTATACACAGGGAAAATGGTTATATAGCGACTGCAAAAAATGGGAAGGTGAAATACTGAAAGAAGGGTGTTCCCTAAAAGTTAATTGAACGAACGATGCAGGGATGTAGTTCTAGAGGTAATCAAGTGTCATCTACGAAAAATGTCACCTAAGAAATTTTCGGGTAAATTAACCCATAGTAAGTTAAATCACTAATGAGATTATGAGGTGGTCAAGCAAAAGTGATCTATTATAACCAATGATGGGTAAAGTACTGAAAAAATGTAATCGGGCTCAATTACAATTACACTGTCAAATTTTTAATTAATTACAGTTACATTTTATTTTGCTCCTGTAAATGATGCAATCGCAGTCAATATTTTCTCAAACAAGGAGTACTAACATGCAAACCAATATTTGATTTATTCTTTAATGCCATAGCATTAAAGAATAATTAAAATTTTGGATTTAGGCATAAATATTTAGCAAAAGAGTGTTGAATGCCATTCTTAACAATGTCAGCTTTATAAAAATGAAATCCTGAAAATCCCTCAGTCAATCTGACTCGTCAGGGGATAGTCAAGATAAGTGCACACAAAGCTTTTAACAGTACGTCTGTTTTTGATATTAAAAACTTTTATACAAATACATATACAAAACACAGAGTAAAAAATTCCTACAGAAATATATAAAAAATGGACATTACAATATAAAGGAGTTAAAAGTACATAAGTTAAATTGGAAAGGATATAAAAAAACGAAATATCACGCTACCCTTGCACATCTGGTACTGGTTAACACTGGTGTAAGCGGCGCCACCCAAGCCAGTGGAATCGCAAGCATATGCTCTTTCTTTCAGAGAGTTGCATAACAAAGAGAGCAAGCCCCAGCAGCAGAAACATGCTCAAAAACGAAGCAAAACAAACACAAGGGAGCTCCTTTCCAATAAACAAAGTTTGGGACAGTATTATGAGGGAAATATACAATTCTAGACTTCTACTGTGTTAGGTTTATGTAGTAGCCAGTTCCAAACTTTACTTTTTACGGCGTTATAAGAGTCTAAGTCTTGTAGGTGATAAGGTAGTTGATAAAATATCTTAGGGATAGTATAAGCATTGGTTCTTTTTCCATGTATATTATAAAATATTGGTAATTTATATTTATAATAATAATAACTTTTATTANGCAACGATAAGCAAAAAATTACATATAAATATGTTTAAAATACAAAAATACATATAATACAATTAATCTCTATAAATGCTGTGAAGCAGTCAACATAGTAAAAAAAATTACATATAAATATGTTTTTAAAAGGTTAAATAAAAAGAAAATACATAGAATACATTTAATCTCCAAAAAGGTTGATAAAGCAGTCATAATAATAATTGCTATCTTAAAAAATAATAGAATACAATAATGGGATAAGATACACCATACAAAGCCAACTAATATTTTATTTTTTCTGTAACTTACACAAACAAAAAGTTCTTCAACACTATAACGATAACTTGGGATAACATAAGATTTGAGGTTTTTTATAATGGCAGTTAGTACACCACCTCCTATTTTCTTGTAAGAAGTTACCTCATTCCTATCTGTTCCATAAATATTATAATTACCCAGACCAAGCTCAGATGAGGAAATGTCAGGATTTACCAAGTTTCAGTGAATATTATAATATCATAGTTTTCACAAGATGTAGCAGATTTGAGTTAATTTATTTTTGATTTAATACCCCTGACATTTTGATAATATGCACTGAGCTTGTCTAATGTATCCTGTTCTTTGACAAGGATGTTCATCTTCTTGCCAGTTTGGGGACACCTTTTTCATACCTTATAATCCAATCTGTCTCACCCACATTCTTCTTGCCTTCTAGTTCAAGATGTAGATTTCTCAGATGCTCCCTCTGCATCACAGGCAGGTCAGCTTTGATGCATACATTTCCAGTAATTCATCTTTTATTCCTTAGGACTTGAGTCACTTCACTTGTATTTTCCATAATCACCTTCAAAGGCCTATCTCCTGATGCTTTTTTTATTCCAAGTCTGTGACATCTAATGTTCACCAGTGATATATACTTTACCCAAGCTATCTTTCATTTTCTGTAAGTCATCAATGTCACTTTCATGATTTACTTCCGGGATATTAAAAACAAGTAGGCTGTTGGTCCTATATTGTCTATCACTAATCTCAGCGATTACGTCTTCAATATCATTTGCATTTCAATTTTGTTTTGCATTAGAGGCCTACATTCTCTTTTTCATATTTTCTAGATCACTTTCCAATTCTTGAAATAAGTCCATTAGCTCGTGTACATCATTTCGTATTTTTTAGGCATTTTATTTCTTGCACAATTTTCTGCATGAATGAATTTATTACAGCCATTACATTTTACCTCGGTAACAATGTTCAAAGCGTCTCCACATTTTAGACAAATCATTATTGGGGAGCTTATGCGACAAGTGATCTTGTTGAGTATGGTTTATTCACAGAATGTAGATGAATGATAGAAAAGTTGTGTGCTTAACTCCGCCAAGAGATCTGACTTCAAGATGCAGACGACCTAACTTCGTCACTTCTGGTTTAACCACGTTTTCTAAAATGCCAGAAAACACTTAATTTTCGATTACTGGGAAGAATTCGTATCAATTAATATCTTGATAACTTTCCGAAACACAGTATGCAGCTATGTTGTTGATTAACACCTCAAAATCACTTTTCTATGAGCGGTGCTAATAGTAATAACACGACACAGAAGATCGCTAAGGCAATTTGGGGCAGCTTCATAAAATGAAGCGAAGTCGAAAGATATGGTTACAAAGTTGTTGCCTTCACTTACACAACGTAAGTGATATAACAGGAATAAGTAGCGAACAGTTTTTTTGCACTTTAATGAGAAATTACTAATAAATTTCATGGTATTCACTCACTGGCACTCACACTGATAATTACCAATATGGCGACTTTTTGGATAGGAATAGCATGTACATGGATATATTCAAAAGTCAATTCCTTGGTACATCCTTGGTGCCTCTGGATTGTCCAAATCAGAACCTGTAGTAAGCCTCCTCCCCTATACAGAGCTGAAACAAGACATCTGGGGAGAGGTTACTGAGTGAGATTAAATCATTTTTCATAATAAATATATGGGGTACTGGAAACTTGCCAAACAAGAGGCATGAAGGTTTTGTGGCTATCTGTGAAAGATCTCTTGGGACCCATGAGGGTCTTGATAGCTTCTTTGCTCTTTGCATTAGTTTTTGGGACCATCTAAGCGCCTCCCAGTGGGTATTAAAGAATCTTTTCAAGTGACTAAGAGGGAAAGATTCCCATTTAAAATAAGCATGGTTCTTGAATCGTTTTGAGTCTAGTCTAAGATCCCCCAGATATCCTCTTCCATTTATTTCATAGTCCGTTTTCAAAACCTCGAAGTTGGGACCCAGATTCAGAATGGCTTCGGAGGTAGGGTCATAACCGTACTTTTGTCACACTGAGGCCCTCTGAACAGTTTTGTAAATCCCTAAGGGGCAACAACATCAGAGGATATTGAAAGTGTATTGCCCGTAAGTATACTGTATGCAAGCTTCTTTTTGTGTGCTGTAGGGAAAAAAAATTGCTAGACACAGCTTTAAAGGAATTCAAGTTATCAATCAGATTCATATTCTTCACAAAATATAGTACTTACAACTAATTAGTAAATAAGAGCGTTCTTAAAAAAATAATTTAAGCACTTTCAAAAACTATAGCTGCGGAATAAATCATTCGTTTATTGATTACTGAGAAATTAGTATCCACATTTACTCTTGCTGCAGTACTGTATATTCTATACAATTTCATTTGGTGAGCAATCAAGCAGTGGAGATTTAGTACCAATATGATTTCTTTATTGGTTCTTGTTTACAAAGGGAAGATAACCATAAGTAAGGGATTATAAAGATAGCAGCCCATTGCACAGCAGCATGTAAAGAACATCACTGAAAGTTATATCATGCATAATTCTTGCCCCTTGGAACTGCTCACAAATCTCAAAGACCCCAAAAACTTTTCCAGGTGCATTAGATGCTGCTGTCCCATATCCAGGCCATTAATGTAAAAATGAATTGCGCTAGTTTGGGATTTTTTCACTCCAATTACGTCTCCTATCTATAATAGAAATTGTAGGTAAAATTAATTATGATCCAATAACTCTAAGTACAGTTAAGTTAGAATTCGATGTCATAAGTCATAACACTGCTTATTGATAAGATAGTCTTTAAAACCTTTAAGGTACAAGGAAATCTATAGCTTTTAATGTAGCTTTTCTCTATAAGGCTTTTGAACAATTCCTTTCATGTGGAATCTTACTTTGCAGCAATTGCTTTGGATATAAAAATACTTAAATGACTCATAATTTTAGTCGTCTCTGTTATTCACCTTAATTGGTCCACCAAAGTATTTTGGAACTGTCATCTTATTATTACGCCAAGTATTCTTCCCATCGAAGACCACAGTATAATGAAGATTGCTAGAAAAACCATAATAATTTTATTTTATCAGAAAAAAACTTAAAATTTATCAGAAGATATTAGTTACCTAAAATTAATGATATAATATTACCTCATCAAAATGAAAATTCTAAGACACTACTATAAATTACGTACTCTGTTCAACATAAGGTTATATTGCAGCTTCTAGTGAACCAAATACCTCTGATTTATGTTATCTGGATCAATACTTATAATAACAATCCAATGATTGACAGGTTTCTGTCGAATGTCCCACATATGCATCTATGTCTATATATGTACCCTGCAATCTGAATATTGGGGTGTGACCATGACTCTATAAATTGTGAGTCAGTGGTCCCGTGGTGTGGCTACTGGTCCTAACATCCATTGCCTGCATTTTTCTGTCAGTAACATGTTGGCTCATGTGACAGGAATAAATAATACCCAAAACATTCATCTCAAAACATCAATCTCAAGTTTTAACAACTATTATCACAACCGACAGTCAGATATTAACAGATGTGACGTAGTTGTTAGCGTGGGCGGCAACAAAACTATGCACAGGGGGCAATTTTCTGAGATTCCATATACTAAAAGTAGGATGCATAAATTGCAGTGACTAACAAACGGCCATGTGGGAATGTATCTTAATGAACCCGATTCACCAAAGGACATTTATATGATAGTTTGTCATGATCAATATGACGAAGAAATATTATGGTTAAAAAAGGGAAGATTTAGGGGAGAGTAATGAAATTTCAACGCAAATGAAATTAAGCTGTGAGCTTTGGTAAATATCACGAGCTGCATAGTGTTCGACGAATTCGAGTACGCAATTTTCCGGAATTCCGGTAATATTCATAGTTTAAACTTTATCTTAATTAGTTACTTTAAGAAAATTAGGATATGACCTTGTTTACTTATTCAGTTATCATAACTCCATCTTGCTCGATGGGGGCGTTTACCAAACCCGATTATCGATACCAAGCAAATATTATTATTCTACAAGATTACGCTTGTAATTTTAAAGAAGAGTTGTCTACGAGCAAACTAACTGCCATGCATAGAAGGATATTACGTATACGTTAACATATTTTTGAAATTAATTAAGATTCGTCATGCTTGACGGAGGTGCTCACTAATGTATTATATTAGTTCCATCAACCTTTCATTCGTTAAGCTGCCAGGAATAGAATGTATGGATGGGTCTCTTGTCGTCACACCAATGCGGAAACTGGGTTTATGCGTAAGAGACATCATGTACATTGAAAAGGCATCCAATTCCTCTCCAATGACAATCCAAAAGACTTCGTCTACTTGAAGAGGTCGGTTTGTAATACCTACCGAATTGCATCCTTCAGAAGCACTGAAAAAAGGGTATTAGTTTAAGTAGGTGTTAGCCTTAAATCTTTAAATATTTGACCACCTCTCATGAGACTTACTTCAACTTCTTAATAGTTTTGCCATTGTTTATCAAAGCCACATTAGTTCCACAATGATTATGAAAGGCTAACTTGGAAGGGCTTCCACCCATTATTTATCCTTAAAAAAGAATAGTCATAACATATTTAAATATGAAGCTGAAAACATCTTTTTTTAGATCTTTGTGGTTCAGAAAACAAACACAATCAGATCTAAACAGTGAGAATTTTGATGTGAGACTTTTATATGCTGAATAGCTCGTGACCAATATCATAGCGATAGAGTGACGTAAGCATTAATATTAAGGAATGCTGCATTTCGGAAGGCGAAACGAAGCAACTATATTGCTCTCCCAGACATCCCTCTCTCCACTATACTTAAGATACGATGACACACTCTCCAGTAAAAAATAACCTGGAGGTGATATGGCTCCACATTCGAATCTCAGGGCAGAAAATTCCAGAAAGAACTAATCGGTCCGTAGGGAAATTTAGACGTTCGAAATAAACATTTAAGAGTCTGCAACCATACGAGAAGTAGTTTCGGGAATTGTGATAATGAGTTGAGGGGTAGGTTACTTAACTGTGTGGATGCGAAACATGGACACCTGGGCAGGAGGATTTCAGAAGTCTACGAGAAGTGGATGTGGTTAAGAATGCAAAGTATAAGCTCAATTAAGAAAGGTGAAAGTTTTAGAGAAGGTATGATCAGAGAGGGTTTTGAAAGAAGTACTGTATTTCCCAATGTAAGAGAAGAATAGGCAACTATCGCTGAAAATATTTTTAACTTAAAACCTTTTTCCTTTTATTTTTATTCTATCTTCACTGCTCACCATGTTAAATAAACATAGCTTGCTTGTGTGAAAAAAAAGGCGCGCCATACACATGGGAGTAATTCATACGTGGGGATATAAGGTTACTAAGCAATGACAAAAAATGGGGAGTCGAAATGCTGAAGGAAGAGTGATCCCGAAAATGTAATTGAAGGAAGGATGCCGGGGAATATTTGGGGAGTTGAAAATAGTATAGACCTGTACTTTGACGCGTTGCCCATTGATGATCTGCTATTATATTGGGACATGTTATACATCGTTCGAAAGAGTATTTATTTGTCTTTAAAATAATATACATTAGGAGTCAATATCGATCTCATTCTTTATGTGAGTCGACGTAAACCAAATCAAAACACGGTAAATTCGCGCAAATCCATGACTCGGTCATCTTCACACCTTTGTGGAACAATGACCAGGAGTCACAGAAAAACCAAACTTTTAGCAGAAATGTGGTA